>VZSV01000033.1:2527941-2580845 GCA_013398735.1 Nothocercus julius
TTTTTTTTTTTTTCCCAGCTATTTACAAGTGGCTTGCCTCTAAAGATCTTATGATGATTTGAGTACACAGAAAACATCTGTCTGCATTCAGGAGGCAGGGATTTTGAAATGACAGAGGACATTTGACAATCTGGCAAACACAGGCCTGCCATACTTTACTGAAAAAAAGGAGACTTCAGCCTAGTACATTAACATCATCATCACTGAATTTCCATTTAAATTGGCAAGAGTTTCATAGAAACTTGTCATTTTCTTGAATGAAGAATATCTTGCACCTGGCAAATATTAACATGGGAAAACATATTTATAGAGACTATCCACAAGTCTAGGAGGTTAAGAGAAAAAACGACCTCATAAATTACAGTCACACCATGGACCTATTCTCTATTACTTGCTTGAATTCGTCCCAGGTTGTTAAATCCTTTCTACACCAACTTGATACATTAAGGGAACTACCAAGATTAGCAAGGACTCAGTGGCTACCAATCCTTTGCCACCAGTAACACCTGCAGCAGCGGAGACTGTTGCTGTCTCAGTTTCTGAGGAATATGGTCTCAGCTTCAGATATGGGGCGAGCGGACGGCCTTCAGTGTAGTTGCGCTACTGTTGCTCCTCATCTTATGCTATAACTGCCGTACCCCACCAATCACTACTTTGTTTTTCTTTTTCTTTTTTTTTTTCCCTCATTACTGTATACCTCTCCATATCTCATTCATTCTAGTTTGCATAGTATTTTTTATTTATTATACTGCAAGCCCACCAAACCAGTGTCTCCGAAGGATGCTTTTCCTTTGTTTTCCCTCTGGGCAGGTATAATACTGCCAGTAAATCTATCAGGCATAAGGTCACTAACAATAATGCATATGCCAAAATCCAGAAATTTTGCTTATACCTTCCCTGTCTTCCCTTGCTCTCTTTTCCTTTATTTATCTATTTGGAGCTTAGATTCTCTATAGAGAAATTCTCAGACTCATTATTACACAAAACTGCTCTGGGATGATGCAGCTATTCTGAGTGTCACTCTGCTCTGCTTTTCCTCCCCTGACTCCAGCCTTCGTTTTATTATTGCACTCCTTTTGGGGCTCGTGCAGCAGTTCCCCTCCTGTCTGCTGTGGGGGCAGATGCCTGTCTGGAATGGTTGCTCTCTGGCCAGTCTTAATTCTAAAACTGGGGTAGGTTATCAGGGAGAAATGATACAAGGGCTTTTACATAGTCTTAGGCATCCCTGTCTATTTACTGTCAGTTTCACATATCCAAAAATCATAAACTTATATTGCGTAGGCTGACCATTTCTTGATGAAAAGTAGTTCCCTTTATAATTGTATTTGTTTAGTAAACAAGTCTTGTTTGGAGTGATTAATCAGATATACATGCTTCTCACTTTTCAGGAGATACATTTTTATGAAGGTTGGATACCAGAAGTTTAATGTTAATGTAGTTTTTTCCTCTTTTAAATCAGGTGGCTGCTGATTGTTTTTTCAACACAACAAATTGATGGGGTAAGTGATACAGATATTTACTTTAGAGAGTTGATAAATGGGATTTACAGTTCAAACAAGTTCAAACATTATGTACACAAAAACACCCTATAGTTGTCTAGCAAAACTGTGCTGTCTCAGTATTTCTGCACTTCTTTCTCATTTCTGTTCTTATTGCTAAGCTACCTATCTCCCACGCCCTACCTACTTCCCAATTGAACCATTTTGTAATCTTCATCTTTGGATTCATTTTTTTTTTCATTCTAACTTTGGCATCTTTAGATGCATTCAGAAAGCTCATTTATAAACCTCTCATGCACTGAGTTCATTTCCTTCCTTGGGAATCCCTTCAACAGCTCTACATTATATGGTATATTTTGCTTAATTTAGCTTTCAAGCACTTTTAAATTAAACTAAATCTTATATGATATCTCTATACATTCACATCTCTCTGAAGCCACAATATCATATATAATATATTCTCAATATCTCGTTTACCTTTCTCCCTGTGCTGTCCTCCATATTACCCTGGTGTTTGCAACACCCTTGCTGAAACTTTGAGTCCGTCTACTACTACATTCATAAAGAGCTCCAGCAGTGTCTGTCCTGTCTCCTTCTAATGACTGGCTTACAGAAGAAGCTGAAAGTTCAGTACTGGGACCCAACTCCCATACCTTGAGCAATATTAGAAAAGGCTGTTTTGTTTTGTTATTTTTAGTATCCTCAGCTGCATTATCTATGAAAGTGATAAAAATGTATTATTTCTAAGGACATTATTTGATTATCTGCAGTTTGATGCTAATCTCTTAGAAAAGATAAAAAAAACCAAACTGTAAGAAAGAAAAGAAAAACCTAGAATTTCTCCAAAAGTTGTAGAAAAGTATATTTGTCACATTTCAGAAGAGAATGAGCTTGCAAATTCTTCAGTTGTCATTTCATATAGACACTGAAAGTCTACACAAATTATTCCATGTTACATTTGCTAAAAGTTAAAAAGTGCTCACCTATGCAAGGATCACCTATGCAAGGATAAAGATGGAATAAATCAAAAGGCTGAAAATATTTACCTCCTTTTGAAAATGAGCATAAAAGAAGCAGGATACCATATCTGTACGTACATTTTGATGGGTAGTTAAAAATAACAATTTCAAATAGTTGTGTGACTCTAGTTCTTAAGGCAAACAAATTATAATGGTTGCAGAAGCAGTCTGCTTTAATTTCTGCTGTGATCACTGTGATATTTGCCTTTTTAACAACAGTTTTGATGGTGGATGTGCTTTTGAAAATATTTTTTTCCTAAAAGAACAAAGAAAAACAACATACCTCTTAGTGGAAACTTGCATTCCATTGACATTCCCAGTAGAGATAAGATTTTAATAAGTAGGTGAGGGACTACTGTCAAGTAAATTAATCATTTCATGGGAAATCCAGTATGTGAAAGTGTAGTAGTCACTGAGAGAGACCATCATAACCTCTTGTTCTGAGGTTTGGGAGTACCAGATATTCTAAAAATATTGTAGATATAAGGAACAGAGTTTTACCTCTTTATCTAATATTTGTCAGAGTCTTTCTCCTTGAAAAACTGAAGAACCTACTGTGTTCTACTAATCATTAAAACCGGTAACAAAACAATGTTGACCTTGGTAAAAATGAAATCAACATTGAACAACTATTTTCTTACTATCACTGTTTATTAGTTTATTTAAATTAATTTTAAATCTTTTAATTTCTTGTCATCCTTTTTAAAACTACTTTGAGCATTTTCACTCTAAATTATATTGGAAAAATAATGCAACATACCAACCACCTAAAAAAGTTTACAAATAGATATTGTGTGGATAATTCGTATGTGTTTAATGCTAGTCATTGGGAAATTGAAAAGAATAACAAAAAGGTAAATCACAAGGTAAATCTACTGAATTTACATTTTCTGATATTTTAGGTTTTCCTCAGGTATACTTTTTTCCCCTCATTTCTAATTTGTGAAATAAAACAGTCACTTCCTTGCTATTAAGAGCACAATGAGAAGAAGTTATAATACAATAATAAGTAAATTAGTAGTAGGCAATGCATAATTCCACCATGCACTTCCCCCCCCCCCCCCATTTAATACAATAAGAGTTAAATGTAAGGCCTTACTGCTGAGTGGTCATCTTGACATCTTCATATTCAGCCTCTTTTACAATTTATCACTTTATCTTACTTAATATCCTAACCTAATGGCAATGGGTTTACAAATAGTAACAGGTTCAATTCTGACTGTGTTAAAATATTTCTAGATGTGACCTATTTCCATATTTATATTTAGGTGTAATATTTAGCTTCACTAAATGAAACTTACAGTTAATATCTTTCACCTTGTACATCATGCTTTTGCCTATTGCTTCTGCTTTGACAGAATGTTTATGTTGATAAGATGTCTAGGGGATTTTAGATGTGGGTAGTAGTGTTCCATTAATTAAGCACTGGAAAAGTTTCATATGATACTAATAGACAACTTCTAAACCATTCAACCTAAATAAATATCAGCATAGCACATAGGTGCTTTCTGGATTGCCACCAAGGATGGTGAGGCATCATTATGTTTCAGTCCTCAGAGAAGCAAAATTTGCAAGATCTGCTGCTGCTTCTGTATCACTAATACGAACAACTATAAATAGTCAGAGAGGCTGTGGTACTGTGATTGACCCTCGCTTTGCCCTGTGACTCGCAAAACAAAGGGCAAGCTTAGTGTATGAGAACACCTTGGAGGCTCCAGTTGTGTTCTGTGCTGCCAGTAGTCACCCAGAGTGGGAGAGCTGGGTCTGTGGGCTGCAGAGAAGCGCCCTGACCACCTCCCAGCAGCAGGAGGGCATTTTTTGTGCCCTGTGCTCTCCACTGCCAGACCAGAGGACCTGCTGGAGTGTAGATCTTTGCCTACACGTGTGGATTACCTTCTGACAAAGCACATAGCTACACCACTCCCAGATGACAATTACAGGCATGTGTTTGGAAATGACAAATGACACACAAATCACCACTGTTCCGAGAAGGAGGTAGCAGGCTTGTCAGCTTGAAAGTGTGGGCATCGCTCCTCTAAGATAATGTTTTTCTTCTCAGATCAAAACTGTCTTTTCTTTATTGTGTCAGATTAAAGTGCTATGCTGTAACCTGAGGGTTGCTGCTGAGCCAAGTCTCTTGTGCAGCAGGAAATTGCCCTGTGGCTATGCAAGGGTAGCCATATTTTTCATCTTAATAAATAAAATCAGTTATTTAGATGATATTTGTACAGATCAAAAGCTTTAGGGCGTACCTTAGTTGTATACAAAGTAATAGTCTCAATTCTGATAACATTCTGACATAGATTCCACAAAGTACGTTTAGTTCTATAACAGGTTTACTTAAATAGCAATTTCTTCCTAATATTTTACCGTTTCAGGAATACCCAACAGTTTAAAGAAAACTAATGAAGTGTTCTATCGTGTGATAAAGTAATTGCTGTCTGTTACATATTAGTAAATTCATAAATTTTTGATTTTTAGGGCGAATACGCATATATTGACCCATGTGGGGGACAGGATTGTTCAGTTTGTCGGTGCTTTCCAGAGAAAGGATCAAGAGTAAGTGATAAGCAGAACTACTGATAACTCTTGTTGTAAATACTGCTTACTTTGTACTCATCGCTCTTCTTTCAAACTGATGTCTGGTGAACAAAGGTAAGTGAAAATGAACAAGTCTATATAGCAAGTTAGCATAATTCTGTCATTGCTATCTATCACTGAAGTACAGCAATGGCAAAGAAAGTTAAGATCAATAGTGGGCAGGTTTGCTAGTAATTAGGTGTATAATAATCTCAGTAGCTTTGGTGTTGTTGTAAAGGAAAAGATTCTCTGAGATTAACCTGGCAGTTAGACAAAGGTTAAGATGTATTATATATATTAAGATGTGTTAAATTTTTAAAAAACTGTATTAGTTTTCTCCTAAGAAAATGTTTTTGGCTTTTAGCAGTTTTGTGAGAACTTAGGTATTTCTTGTTTTCATTATGTCATTCTGAAACAGCTTATTATTTATTTACTAGCTTAACACACTAAATAGAAAACAAATCTGAATTGTCATTGCCTTATAAATAATTGCAAATTGTGAAATCAAGCTTAGGCATTTCTCTCATAATACGCTACAACTAGTAGGTTCTGCATGTTCCCTGTCTTGATATTTGCTTGACCACTTGTAAGAACTAGATGCCATCTCTTGGAAGTGTGTGCACATTGCTATTTATCAATTGAAATATGGTCCATCTATAACTACTTTTTACATACTGAGAGTTCTTTCTCAAAATATGTATAGCTATATAGTAATAGCAAATGAATTTTAAGTGTCATGAGGAAAGGGCTTATTAGAAACCTTCCATGATTAGCAAAAAAAGGAAAATTTCAGTTAATGGAAGAAATTGCTTTTGTTCAAAGCAATATTAGAGTTTAGGGCTAGAAAACTTAGCTACTGCGGATCAGTTTTGAGAAGTTCTCCATGTGTTTTTGTCCAACCTGAGGAAATGGCCACAGAAGCAGGGCACACCTTTTGCCTCCTGTGCTTCTGCTTGCTGCAGTCAGCTGCATGCTTTGCTGTGTCATGATCACTGCCTGGGTGTCCTTGGATACTATCCTAATCCTCCAGGATTATGTCTATATGAAAGTCCCTTGTGCTGTAGGATTTTCATAATACAGGGCCTAGGATGTGTCTATCTGTAACATTGTGTTAACAAAGGGGCATCCCAGGAAAAGTATTTTGGCTAGCAGTGTCATAGTGTCTTTCAGCATTACTGAATAGACTGATTTGGACACCAAAAAAACCCTAATCTGAAGTGTCATTTAAAAACAACTGACTTTGAAACTGGAGGAACAGAAATGAATCATGAAATTTCTCACAAATCTAGTTTTCTTTCAATAGGCTGGAAGTTCATGCCTATGTTCAGCCAATAGTAAATACTCACTGCACTCATGAGGGCTCATTACTAAGCTGTCTTCCCCACCTCAGTTAAACCGAGCCATGGTTCATGCATTTTCAGTTAATTTTCTAATTACTTACAAGAATTTGGATCTAAGTGCCAGATAGGCACTCTGTAGAGCAATAAATATTTTAAAAATAAATTCAGTGCAGTTAAGCACTTTTAAACCTGGGAATTGTACTCAATCCTGAAACAGCACTGAAACAGAAATACACTGATCAATGCAATATTTCCAATGTAACATGAATCTATATTTCATACAACTACCACCATTCATCAAAATGCAAGGGTGAAAGGACTTATCATCCACTATATGTAATATGGCTTAAATAAACTTCGCCTCAGATACTTACAAATATTTTCTGTATTAATGGATGGCGATGAGTTCTCTTACACAGGATTGATCGATCTTTTTTTTTGCAGCCTATAACCATGCTCATTTCTGAGCTCGGCTGGGATCTGTCTGCTCTTTGACACACTGACTAACTTTGCTTCCTAACTTTTGTGGAGGCTACCCATTTGGAAATAAAATACACATTTATCTTACTGTTAGCTTTCTAGAACACAAAATAATGTTTTATCTACATTTTGGTCTGATTTTTGCTGCCAGGATGGTTCCTCTGAGATGTCCAGTCTTTTCAGTCCTCTCTTTGAAGTGCAAGAAACAGATGAACATTGAAAGCTTAACATTTTAGTAAGGTATAGATTATTAAATAAATCTTCTCTGTAAAGAAGCTGAGATGGGGCAAGAGCATATATTTGATTGCTCTGTACTTTTTTTTTTTATGGATTTAGCTAGCTGGCAAGAGCAGCATGTTTCAACACATTGCTAGCGGTCACTTTGGTACATCCTTCTTCTCAAGCTAATGAAAACAAAACTTTTACACAAGTCAGGATACCTTTCTACCTTCTGATAAAATCCAGTTTTATAGCTTCATAGTTAGAGTGCGCCCATCTGCTGAAGGATTCACTTTGTCAGCAGACTGTGAACTAAGTTTTCTAGTTTCATTTCAGGGATTTTTGTTGACTTACAAAACACTATAAGAGCTATTTGATGACATTGCCCTTATACAGATTTTAGAATGTTGCCTTTTCAAGCTTTCAGTGGAAGCATTGCTCCCTGGAACTTTAGCTGGGAAAGTGCACAACCATTTTTCTTCCAGCTTTGGAGTAGACTCCTTAACTTCTGTCCCCTTAAATAGCCAAAGACTGGGATAATAAGAGAATGGAAAGCTGAAGTTGGACTTAAAAATATTTTAAAGTTCCTGAGTAAGCAGAATGGCTGTCAGAAGTGTCAGGTATATACTCAGAAGTTTCCATAGGAAAGCAGGACTTCAGGTCTTGCTCCAGTATCTTTGGCATAGTACATAATGAGCTTTTTATTTTTTTTTTTTTTTTGCATGCAGTTTAAATATGATTAGTTGAAGCTGTGATTACCAGGAAAGCATAAAAAATGGTGCAGCCAAGTGTGAATGTGATGGAAATTGAGAGTTTAGCTCCTATTTCTCGGTATGAAAATCTTTCACAATGTTAACATAAAAAATAATTTTCACTGAAAGAGGACAGGATAATTCAGGTTGCAGCTAGAAAAGGGATGATCACTGAAGAACTGGTGGCCATAGCTGAGTGATGAGAAACAGATAAGTTGGAAGGAAAGTAGGAGCAAATATCTGAACTTATATTCAATATTTTATTTATAACGAAGCATATGTATGCATTGATTGTTATACTGGCTTTTAGGAGAGCTTGTGTACCTTTTTTTTTCCCCCACCCTTAGGTAACACTGTTCTATAAACAGATTTGCACTGCTATTCACTAGCACGAAACCACTTTCTGAAAAATATCCTTGTCAATATTCCTAGTAGCATTCTAACAGCATTAGAGTTAGACACATCACAATAGAAGGTCAACTTATATTTTATTAGGAATACAGGCATGTTGGAATTATTTTGAATTATACTATTTACCTCTTGATTTTGTGTCAGAATTTGAAAGGACTCTTTCTGTCATAGAACTTTATTAAACTGTGTTGTTAAGTCTCTTTGCATATAGTGTGTGCCATTATACATGTTAATTTAAGAACTAGGGAGCAATTAATGAGGAAAAAGTCATAAGTGGGTGTATATAAACCAAAGAACATGCTGGTCTGAACAGCTGAGACTTCCTCCTACCTGTTCTCTCCCAGTCAAGATGTATGATCTTTAAAGAGGTAAGGGCAGCCCATTTTATTAATTTTAGGTGAAGAAAAATTATTTTTCTTCCTCCATTTTGGTCCCGTACAATCCTACAGTCCTTGATTTTAATTTCCTTCTGATACTTCCCTCATATGGTGGTAGAAACCTTTTCTTACATTTTCCCTCTGTTCTCTAAGTCAGTTCCTTGATAACTCCTAGAGTACCTTATCAGAGGTGTTCAGAAATGCTGGATGCTCTAACAGAATTTAGATAGTTAAAAAGTTTGTAGTTTGCACTGACGGATTATAAGCCTGTCCTGTGCCGACCCTGGAGTTTTATCCCATTCAATTCTTTGGCTTTGTTGATAGAGTTAAGTAGATTTAGAAAGCAAGCATCTATTCATGACCCAACCTGATCTAGCTTCTGCTATGAGATCATGTGAAATGCCTGGAGCAACGTGAATAGCAAATATAACTCAGCAGACTGATGTTCATTATTTTGCCTTTAAAGTGAGCAGACTATTTTCACAATAGTTTTAAAATTGTCCTTGATACAATATAAGAGAGAACCTAGAAAACCTATCAATAAGATCTCACATTTTGGGGGCATATGAATTACAAGGAATAAACATTCATGCAAGATACTGAATCAATTTGTTGTCAAAGGTAAGTTAAAAAAATCAGCTGATACATCAGGGTAGTGAGGTAAAAATAGTGAAATTTAACCCTGTGGTAGGTTGGTCCTCTGGCATCACTGCTCTTAACCACATTCTGATTGTAGATCCTGCATGTTAACTGAGTCCAAGTTATAGAAGAGTATAAATTCATTCAAGATTCACTAAATGGAAAATTGTGCAAGTTCTGTCTGTTTTCACGACCAAGAGGCATTTATTAAACCATGCTTATTTCCATGCTAATATGCTATTAAAATGTTGTGTATATAAATGTCAATTTGTTATTCATATGTAATATCCAACATTGTATTTGAGTTTCAAAGCTGCATACTAGGAAGCAAATATATAAAACTCATTTTTGACATCAAAAGCAGATGTTTTAGCTACTATCAGGAGTGCAACTCAAATTTGGCCCACTATGTTTCATACTCTTGGATCCTTTTTTTTTCCTGAATTTCTGAAGCTTATTATACATTTCTGTTTCTATCGTATTTCACAGAGATTAGCTGAGAAGCATGAAACAACCACCCTGGAGAAATGAGCCCCCTAGACCTATATCTGAAGCAGACCACAAGTCTGCAAACAGACATTAGACAGTTCTCTGGGTTCAGGAGTTCATTTTTGAACTGGTTGAGATTGGAGCCTGTTTACCTGAGTATGGAGTTAGGAACAGGATCACTCTAGTGTCCTCGCTGTAAAGTTTCTTTGAGGTTCTTGTTTTTCGTACAACATGTCCATCTAGAAGACCTGTAAATTGGCATTTTTCTTATTAGATGTGTTTCATAATTTCCCAAAAGTTTTATGATAAATAATCTCTTATTTTGTATTGAGGTCTTATTTCATATGTTCTTTCCTCAGTAATTTTTTTGCCCCGCCATATCAAATATAATGTTTTTCCTCAGTTGCTGAAGATTGGCAGCCTTCTACACACTGAAGAAAACTGAGGGTTTGCAAAGCTCTACAAAACCATTCTTTTCATAAATCTGTGTGACAAACATTGCCAATCTAAAAAATCTAAATCTAAAAAAAAGTAATTTTTTTTTTTTCCAGAATCAGGAGTAAACTTCATTTTGGTAGTAAATCTGATGTTAATTTGTGGTCTAAAATGCTCCATTTGCAGTTCTCTGCTTTCAGCCATTAACAGCTTTTCTTAAGAGTTTCAGTGCCAAATTCTCACTCAGTTGTTTTAACACAATAGTGACACCCACTGGCTTATTGGATGCTTTTTCTCTCTTTATAATTGCACAACAAAACAAAGGACACGTTTGTTTTCAGCTCTTCTCTGTGCTTTAGTGAATTTTCACTGCAAATTCTAAGCTGCATCATCAAGCAGTATGTTCCTGTAGCATGTTGAATTGTTAGGAAAAAACCCTGAAAGAAGGTAAAATTTTCAAATAAGGTGTTGATATGATTTACATGTAGAGGCCTGTCAAGCTTTAAAGCTTACTGTTGCATTTAACCAACTCAAATTTGTCCATACAAAGAAGTTACCTACTATTTAAAAGTCATTAAGTGATCTACTGTTTCTGGACAAACTGCATATAAAGTATGTCCTATATATTAGAATAAATCTGTAACCATTTAAGTCACAGTCAAAAAAAAGTTTTAGTAAAAATAAGAGAATGGATTTAATGCCAAATAGCTGTGTGTTCTCATCTGTATCTCATGTTCATAAAGTTAATATTTAGAAGATAGTTTTTTGGAACGCTGACTTAAAATTATTTTGGTCCCAGTCCTACCTAGCTACAGTGGAGAAGGAGCCGATACCCTACAGCCTCTGGAAGCTGATCCTTTGCCCTCTGAGATAGAGTCACTCTTCCAAAAGTGGAGAGGAAATCCGTGGAGCTTAGAGGAGGAGCAAATGCTCCCATCCCACTGAGCAAATTACATAGGAAAATATGTCTGCAAATGCCTTTGTATGTTGTCCACTGTTGCCCCCATATTACTCCACTTCCTTCCCTTTTTCCTTCTGCCTTGGTAATATCAGACGGACTCCAGCTACATGACAGAATAAAAGAATTCTGCATTCATGCAGAATGAAAAAAGCATCATATTATTTATCTAGGACCCAGGTCTGTGGAGTTGCTGAGTATTTTCATTTTTGTTTGTGTGAACAGAAGGTAAATGCAATTTACACATCATCTAAACATTCACATAGACTATAACTTATGGCACTGTTCTAACTGAAAGGAATAGCTGAGCTTCTTTTGACTAGATTAACAATAAGAAGAGTCACAGGATCTAGTCCAGTAGCATGAGCCAAAGTTTCCCACTGATTTGTGATTTTTTTGAGAATTTCATTTTTTCTTTTTTTTTTTTTCCTCACCTCCCCCTTTCATTTCTGGTTTAAGATGCCTTTAAAATATCTGATTTTTAGGTAATTCGTGCTCATAGCACTCTAAAAAAAAAAAAAAAATCAAGTCCTCTGAGGTGCCTCACTCAAGGGCAACCAAAATGAGGAGTCATTCCAAATAACCTTGGCTATTGGCCTCTCTAAACAGTATTAAATGCTTTGCTGCATTACTCTGAAGTATTTGCAATCTTAATCTTAGGAAGCATGCTTAATTAAAAAAAATACAGTCTTGTTTTGTCTAAAGTCAGTTTCTTAATGCAGGTCAAGCCCAGGATATGCTAAAAAAACAGACCATAGTCTTGGCATGGGTAGTTCCTGACCTAGACAATTAACAAGGCAGTGAAATCCTAAAGGAATTTATTGGCATCAGATGGCAGAGCAGGCATAATATTCTGTCCATTTTAACTGAGCTAATTTGTCATTTTCACATGAGCATGACTACCTTCATCCTCTTTATTTGGACAGCTGTCCTTTACAGTGGTAGTCACATTGAATGGGCACAAATAATAGATGTGATAATAGATGTTATGACATGGTATCAGTTTGGTCTTTACAAAGTCATTATCAGTCATTATCAGTCTTTGAGCTGAAATAAAGAGAGACAATCCACCAGCTTCACATGGCATGCTAAAGTTGTATCAGCTGTCAAATCTGTTGTGAATTCTGGATTCAGTGAATTTTTTTTTTTTTTTTTTGACTTCACTATCTCCTTTTGAAGACATAACCCTGGAGTCAATTAAACACACAAGGTAGAAACTAACTTAAGACATTTTATCAGCCTAAAGGACCCCTTGTCCTAGAGATGTTTACTGATTAATTGTAGACATTAGTTAGAATTCATGCAGTCTAAGGCTTTCTGAGCAAACTGTGCAAAATCAAATGTGTTCAACTGTCTAAAGAATATAACATGATTTGAAATTTTTCTTTCAACTGCTGAAAGCAGAGCATGTACAATACGAATTAAAAATATTTAAGTTGCTCCAGAAGCTTAATGTCAACAAAATGCACTGTTAATGTTTACAGTATTTGTGACAAATAGCAAATGCCTTTTTTCTTTTCCCCTCCTGTTAATGAGGGCTATATTTTCTGTAGTAACAGCTAATTCAACATGAGAAACAGTACTTCTCCCCGTAGAAAGAATGGTTGAAACAGTTGTATTTTACTATGTTATTAGTCTCATTCATTTTGTTTTTCTTCTACTCAAACATATGCTTTAATGAAAATGGTTGAGTCTTTTCCTCTTTTCTTTTTTCTTTTCCTCCCCTCTAACCAAGTATTGAAAAGCTTTACTAGCAGCATTAGGAATTCTTAAATGAATACATACAGTTTTACAGTGGAGGGTGTGCAAAGCACTGCTGAAATGCCAGTCCACAAGCTGCAGTTGTTCCTGGAAGCAAACATTCAAATTCAGTAACAACACCCAGACTCCTAACTTTAACATTGTTCAAAGGATTCAGAATCAGCAGAAGCTACTGCCACTAGCCCTGAATTTGCATAATATTTTACACTGTTCAAGTTAGAATAACCAGAAAATTATAACTTTTGCTGAAGATAACTTGCTGATTCTGCCCTGGATTTTTTTTCGTGACATTACTGGAAGCAGAATCAAAGCTTAAATGAGGAGAACCAGAAAAGACCAGAAGAACATGAGTTGCACAGGATATTTTTCGCAGTCCTCTCTTACCATTATTGGCAAGAGTAGGACTTCTTTTCCTAGTTCGTGGACTAAACTCCTCATAGCTTCAGGGCCATTAGCGATCCAGACATGACTCCTGTATTGCCCACGCCAATAATAGGTTTCTGTACCAAGCACTAAAGTGTAATTTACTTCAAACTATTTCCTCACTAATTTGACAGAACGATGCATCCTATACCTTTCTTAACTTCATAGCCAAAGTATCAAGTACTGTTTTTATCATATTTTAGAAGAAAAACAAAATAAATTCAATTAAAAAAAGGAAAATCTTGAAATTACAACTAAGGTAGATTCAGTCATTTAAAATGTTTACTCCAAGTGTAGTACAGCTTATTGCTTCCTAGTAATTTGACTCTCAAAGCCAACAGAGCTGTCTACAAGCACCTTTGATTTCTGACATGGTTTTTCTTCAACCTGTTCATAGAAATGAATGTATTATCCACTATTTCAGTGGATGGAGATTGTACTGAAAAAAGCATACTGCCCTGCCCTGAGTGGTCTTAGAGCCACGTGCTTTTCTCTGGAAAGCATAGGGCTCAATTTTGCTCTTTTAGTAAGGTGATACAATTGATAAGTTAATTCTGAAAAAAGAAAGCAAAGCATTCTTCAACTGGAAGACAAAACAAGTTAGGGTGAAACAAATATATAGAAATGCTAAAGAAATAAAGACCTGTAAACACATAGAATTTTTAGGGTTAAAAGCATAGACATTTCATATTTCAAGCTTGTTTAATTAGAAAGCTTATTTTCTTCAGTACTTTACATTTATGACTTAAATGTTTAGCAGCACAGAACAAAATCTGCAACAAAACCAAAGCAGTCTCGTACCAATCCTGTAGGCTGAAAAAAAATCCAGCTGCTCTTTGGCTTGGGAATCTTTGTTACTTACAGAGTATAGCTATTACCATGGAAGAATTAGTAAAAAAAAAAAAAAATAGATATAATGGTTGGTATGGTAATGTAAATACAGATACTCGCTCTAGAGTTACATACAGATAAATGAGGCTCTGTACCCTCTTTTTCATATAGGTAATGCAATCTGTTAGAACTGATGATTTTCATAAATGTGCTAGCTAATAACTTCCTTTTTTCCTGTTGGAAACTTCAAATTTTTTAAAATAAAGCATTAAAATCTGAGAGAGATGACAGAAGATATTTGAGCTAAAAAATTCATAGTGTGATTTAAAAGAAAGAGTGAACTTTCTCAATTTGTTCTAATGTCTACAAAGTCCTTCTGCCTAAAATGAACCGCCACTTCTCTGGTGGCAAAAATGCAATGCTCGGTGGTGTCCTAGGCTTGCAGAAGGTGCTCCTTCCTGACCTATGGAAAAACTGCAGGTCTTCCTGGCTCTCCCAAGTATCTCAGAGGTGGTGTTGGAGACCTGATTCATGTGAAAAAGAAACTACCATCCTGAGGAAGTTTTTAAATTAGAAGCTGTGGTCCTGTAGTATCTAATGCATGTAACAGACCTGCAGTCTGTACAGCAAACTACTTCAATTCCTGAGTGTGTGTGCGCGCATTATAAGCCCTATATTAGCCCGAGAGCCATCTCCAAAACACTTCGAGATTTACAGCATTATTCACTTTCTTCTTTGGATTCTTTTCAGGGTCAGCCTGGTGAGCTAGGAGCTCAAGGTCCTATTGGATCCTTGGGATCTACAGGACCAGCTGGTCTGCCAGGTGAAAAAGGTCAGAGAGGTGAGAATGGGCAACCTGGGCCAGCTGGAGGAAAAGGTGATAAGGTAGGAACCACCACAGACAGTTCTTTTGAGTGCATGCTATATGTAATAGGAAATATTGCCAAGTAAAAAGAACCTGAATGATCAAAAAGTGTTTGCCAAACCCTGCTCTTGCTCACATAAAATTGTCACTGAAATCAATTACAGTTTCTTGGAAAAAAAATATGTGGAAGTTATACGCTCTATTAGAATTGTCAGAAGAATAAATAAAATGAAAGAGATCAGGCTCTAACTGGCACATACCATATCATCCTTATTAACCTCAGCGAATGCTGTGAAAGGAATGTGGAGCTTGGGGGAAAGAGTATGGTGCTTCTAAAGCAGCATTGTACACTAAGCAAAATGTCATTGCCACTTACTCTGTGGTGGGAATTAGGTCCTTATCTTTCATAGTTCTACAATACCTCTGCTTTACATCAGTTTTAATGGTCTAATTCGCAAAGGTCAGTGTCTGTCATTCATGAAATGTAAGCCCTGCTGCTGTACTTACAGAAAATGCCTTGCTGGTATTGCCAGAACAGGAGCAGAGTTGTGAAATGACCTATACAGTTATTTTATACATTATAGCCATATGCTACATGTAGTTTTACCGTCTTTAGAAAATGAATTTGAACCTGAGAATTTGACATTTGGCTAGGACCATGTGTATCTGTGTAACAACTGAGTAGTCTCATGCTAAGTCTGTGCACCTTTTGTCAGATATTTACTTCTGATTACAATCATGAGTTTGAGTCTTACTGCAAACAAGACTGTTTCTTGCTTCTCACTACATAATGTCACATATTACTGCTTTTCATTCTTTTTAAGGGTTAATGACATCAACAGCTTTGTTTTTCCATGTCACCTATTTTTTAGGGTCCCACAGGAGTCCCGGGATTTCCTGGTTTAAATGGTGTTCCTGTATGTATTGAGTGAACATTACTTTATAAGAATTATAGTCTGTAAAGTCATAGCAAGTCCTTTAATAGAATAATTTATTCAAAAATTGGTAGGTCTTGTACCTGTTATTACTGTGTCACCTACAGCATTACACAGTTTGCAAAGTGTAAAATATAGTGTTAACAATTGTGTTTATTAATAATAACTGCACCAAGTCCCTATAGGGTAAGTAAATCATTCTCATGGAGAGTGGTAGTGAGGGCAGAAACTGGCCTAAGTTCATAGAGCACATAAGTGTCAGAGCTACAATTAAAAATTATGAGATTGTTTTCTCAGGCTCTGTAGCAGGCTGCTTTCTGCAGTCCTAATTCCAAAAGTATCTCCAATCATCTATCCTTTTTTTGTTAAAACTTTTTGATTTTTGCCTGAAGACTTTTTGCAGAAAAATAGCAACCACCCAGTCTAGTGAGATTTACCTGCATAGGGACTGAACAAATGAAGTGGGTCTTAGGCAGATATTTATATGCATGAGATTATCCATTTTTGTGACTAGTTTTCATTGTGAAAATGGATGTGCTAGAAGAAATCTACCAATAGAACCAGTGAAAAAATTTTACGGAAAAATATTGTGTATTATAACTGAATTCATGCAGCTCAAAGTAAAAACATTGACTTTTGAATGTGAAAACACAGAACCAGAAACTGAATGAGTGCCTTGGCATCTGCTTGTCAGCTTCCATACTTAACAATGGGAATACTACCAGAGTGTCTGTATAATGAGCAGGTCATAAGGCCAAAATTTAGCACAAGAAAGAAGAGCCCCCAACAAACAGGTATCCTTTTCATGGAAAGAAAGAAAAAATAAAATTAAAAAAAGTATTTAGGAAGAAGTTTCCACGAATTAGGCTAACAAGTCTTAAAGACAGGAAGCAAGTAACACCAGCAAGAGCTTTTCAGACAAAAGGCCATGTTCCCAATGATTTTCAGGAACAAAAATAATAAAAATTGGGGCAAATTTTTTTTCCTTACCAAAATTTTAAATTGTCAGTTATATTTTTCACATGGAAAGAACATTCCAAGGGAATTTTCCTCACTGCTTCTAGTGAGTGGTGTCTCATTTGCAGTACAACTGAATATTAAATATCCAATCTGGATATTGGTTAATTTGTGTTAGGCTGAAAAATCAGTTCCTCAGTTCTGAAATGTACGGTTATATTTCCCTGCAGTCATGGTATGTTTGATTCAAGTCTGTCCTGTTTTTCATTATTTTGTCCTTATCGCTTAAAAAAAAAAATATGAGACTGCTTAAGATGACATCTTTGTGTGTCTTTCAAAAATAAAGCTGTGATTTTTAGGCAGGATGGCTTTTCCTTACAGCCTACAAGAAAGGCTGTAGGCTCTTTCTTTTCTATAAGAGAGATTAGAATGTGAAGACTAGAGTCTGCTTTCCTTGAGAAAAACAGCATGTTATTTGCTGACTGAAGTAAAAGCAGTTTCTTTTTTGCCCTTACTTGCACAGGATTGAAAGATCTGTCCCTGTCATATTTGTTAGGCAAAGAACAAGATATGACAAATTTAGGGTCCAGATTCTTCACTGTTACATACACACACAATTTCTATTGATCACAACAGAAAACATTTCTAATCTAAAAAGTATGAAGTTGGGAAAATTGTGAGATGCCCTCTGTTGCTGTCCAGGGATGTTTGTCTCTAAATTATTCTGTTTAGTAAAAAAAGTAGTTCCCTAATTATAATGCTATAGCTGTAACAAATATTAACCTGTCTGTCAGGGATTACCAGGAAGCGAAGGACCCCTGGGTAAACGTGGTTTGGATGGCTGCAACGGCTCAAGAGGAGATCCAGGATTCCCAGGCGAAAATGGATACATTGGACCAAGAGGTCATTATGTATGTTACAAAAATTTTTACAGTTTATTGATGATGTCTATGTGCATTTCCTCTCCAAGATAACAGGCTGGAAAGTGAAAGGAGTTTTATACTATGGCACTAGCTTTAGGGCTGTGGATGCTTGGGCTCATTTGCTGTATTAGGATAGTTTTCTCTACTGCACCATTAAGTTTCATACACTTTTCATTCTTACTAAAGCTAAAGGGATTATAAGACACTTGGTAGCTTGACAGCTATAAACCTGAATGTGAAATAAGTTCTTTTATCCTTAAAGTATATTTGTCTAACTTAAGAGTTAAATTCTGCTTTATTTCCCTCACACACAGAATCATAGAATCATCAAGGTTGGAATGGACCCATACCAAATCCAGTAGCACTTTAAGGAAGTATCACTGAGGAGGAATAGCTCAAAACCATTTTACCATTTGAAAACTCTTGAAAGTCTTAATAGTAGGGATATATCTGAGAGGATTTGGCAGTTAGCAAAAGTTTCAGCAAGTATAAATCTGTAACAGGTGAAGATTCAGTGGTAGATCACACAATCTGCTGTGTGCATAGCCAGGCTTGCCTGGGTGTTTATCCAAACACGGAGATGCTTTTAGTTAAAAATGGTTAAAATTAGCACTTCTATATTGGTCACTTGTCCTGTGAAAATGGAAAGCATTTTAAAATCATTTAAATATTTAGGCTGGCAATGCCTTGCTAATGATGGTAAAAACACAAAGTCTTATCTGTAAATGATATAAATTGCTATAACTCTAAAGAAATTGTTCTGAACATGTCTAGTCCCTAGTCTCTGACTTTTTGCAAAAACACGTTTTAGTTCTGAATGACAAATATAGCTCATTAGTTGGTTTAGGAGTTTCCCTAAAATTTTCTAAATAAAGCAAAAAGAAAAAGCCAACTGCACATTAAATGAAAGTCACATATGTTTACTAGAAGCTAAACATGCTGATTCAGCCCTAGGCAATCAAAAACTGTGCAAAGGGTGAGATAGGACAACATTATCAAAATACAAAATCTAGTAAATAAATGGAAAAAAAAGCATTTCCAAACTTGGACCTACAATAGAGTCCATCAAACTCACAACCTGACAAAAAAAAAAAAAAAAAAAAAAATTTGATGTGCTACACCTCAGAAGGTAACCTCACTATCCTCCAAAATGGTAAAATGGCTTCTGCTCGCTTTTCCTCACTTATTGCATCTTTCAAAATGAATTTTGCCTTTAAATAAAGTAGCCACAGTTACATAAAAAGAAAATGAAACACTGGACAAATTATAGCATAAATCCTCCAACTCCAGGAGCATGCTTTTTGGCAGACATAGAAAAGTATTTGCAACTTGAAAAGGAATGGAGACGCAATAGGCATGTAGCCTTAGATATCCACATTAAACCGCCAATGCAAATTAATTTGGCTGCCCAGAAAAGCAAGACATTGTAACCATATTTGCTCATGTACAAGAATGTCATTCCAACCTCTCCATGCAAATTGCCTGTTTTAAAATCCATTTGTTGCACCAAGTACCAGCTTGACTATATATTACAGCTAATATATTTTATTTCCTACCTAAAACTTTGTCTCTGATTTTACAAAATGCTACACACATATTTGTCAGCTTTACTTCTGTTGTCCTTTAAGATCTGCACATTTACCTCATGGGTAACTTGGAAAAGAACAGGGTTTAAGTCCTTTTAAGTCACGTAGAGGGTAACAAACTGAATCTACTAAAGAGGTTTGATTATGTAAGAGATGTAAAATGTGTTTAGAAACAAGAGTTAAATAATGCAAAGACAAATATGTATTTTCCTGTGTTGCAACTATTTGACCTGCAATCTGTACATAGACAAAGATATATGCAGCAGCAGGCAGCTGTAACTCTTGTCTTTGTTGTTGCATTCCAGGGGTAAAGACTTTACCTATCTTATTCTGATTCAGGATTTAAATGGCCACCATGAATATCAGCAAAACCATACAGCTTTAAAGAGGTTAAACTCTGTGAAGAGTACTGAGTTTATTGAAGCCAACAGCTAATTGGCTATAGATTCCAATTAATTATACTCACTACACTTGGAATTTTCATGAACAACTTCAGATATATTTATATTTAAAAAAACAGATAGATGTAATAGTTAATTAATAAGTTTTTTCAAAAGCAATCATCATTCCTTCTAAGACAAACTGAGGTGTTGAGTGTGCTGGGATAGACTAAGTTACACGATGATTCCACTGCAAGTAGCATTAAAACTTAATTTTATGAAAAACAGGGCTTTTCAGTGCTGGATTTACATTTCATATAAACTGTAAAGTGTATTTACTAATATCTGGAAGTGTTGATTATTAGGCATGTAAAGCAGTCCATGCTTTCAGCTTTTTAATGCAGAATTAACATAGCTTCTTCTAAATCATGATGTGAACTTTGGAAAAGCAGAGTGCATGATAAATAAAGCTGACCCAGTGAAATAAGAGACTGCAATACCGATAGAAAGGCCAAGTTTGAAAAGACTCTAGAAGGTACCCAAGAGCTAAGGAGTCTTTAAGGGTCTTATTTTTAAGCGTCTTGTTAAATAGAAGAACTGCAAAATGCTGATGCAGAGTTAGTGGTTCTTATGGATTACCTGGTGATACATGGACACCAGAAGAACACAGTCAAGGGAAGTATCAATGAATTCCTGCTATCACAAAGCAGAGCATAATGTTTGACAAGACTTTTTTTTTTTTTTTTTTTTTTTAAATTTAAAGGGGTATCCAGGACAAAAAGGAGAAAAAGGAAATTCAGTATATCTTTCCCATTTTGGAAAAGGACCTCCCGTGAGTATATGATTACAAACTATATGTATATATCTATCTAAAAAAAGTATGGCATATTTAAATATTTCAAAAATCCTAACTGTTTAATAAAGCTTGCTGGAAACAAAATTAATGCAAGTATAACTCAATCAGATAGCTTAAGATCTTAAAAGTTATAAGTGACAAAATTTCCACAATTAAAAGCCAAAGATTGTGACTGTACTCATTAATTTGTTAAACGACTGTCATTACAGGGAGACAGAGGTGATCCGGGACCTCCTGGCATGCCAGTAAGTACAGTCAGCAGGATCTATACATACATTTTGGATGTAATAAAGCAACATTGGGATTTTTCCATGCCTTTCTTAAAAGGCCATATTCAAGAACACAGTATAACAGAAATTCAGTTCCTAAAGATTGCCCTCATGGCCCGTTCTTGCTTGCTCAAAGAAGCAAAAATGGACCTTGCCCCATGCTGCACTGTGGTTTGAGCCTAAGTACTGCAAGGCATTGGGCAGCTGTTACTCCTGATATACTCTGTCAATTTTTTTTTTTTTTTAAATTCAAGATGCAAAGAGCTGTAACACCTTCTTTAAAACTACCTTTGGGATCTTCCAAGAAGATTTAGTATTCTACGTAAAAATAAAACAGAGGTAGGAGAGAGGATTTAACACGATTACTGAGCTCTTACAGACTCACACTCTTATGGCTCTGGGATCCTCTTCTTGGGCCCTCCATAAAAATATTCAATGATGAACTATATCAAGTCCCCACACTCTAGCACAGTTGCTAACAAGGTATTTGTTCAATCCATTGATATGGTATAATTCCGCATTGCTCAGTATCCATGTAGTCCCATCCAAAAACTAGTGCAGAACTATTCTAGTGACCATTACATTTCAGGAGAGGTATAAACTTCAGGCCAAGGATACCTGGGTGGAACACAGTCAGTAGTCAGTAGATTGAGTCCAAGTGATATAGGCATTTTAGGGAAACTGCTTTTGTGAAGAAAAGGAAAAGCTTTTGGTATTTTCACAAACAAATTTTTCTTTCATCTTTCTCAGGGACCTAGAGGATCAAGAGGCACTACGGGCCCATCTGGATACCCAGGCCAACCAGGCTTGCCTGTAAGATCACCACAGTTATATAGCCTTATATTTTCAGGATATGCATGAATTCCAATCTACTACTGTTAGAACTTGTTTTAATGTCAATTAAGGCAGTATGAATCCAAGTCTGGACATCATTTATGAGGTAGTTGATAGAAAAAAAAAAAAAGAGAGCTTTTTCCTTACCGTGTGAGTTTGGAAGTAGGAGAATTAGGGCATCTGTTGTTCCTTCCCATGCCATTGTAAATGCACTTGACCCTGGCAGCTAGAAGAATACTGGTAGTGCTCTCTCCTTTATTCCCTTTCCCCAAGGCCATCTTGGGAGACAGGAAAGGGGGGAGCCAAAGTTCAGCCCTTCTGAAAGCAGCAACCAGGTGAGGTAAATTGCCGGTTGGGAGGGGTGCATCCCAGGTGGAGATTCTAACCCTGTGTGATGCTGTCAAGTAGGTGTAATTTTCAAAGCAAAGCTGTCTTTTTATGTGAGGTGTTCTAACTTTTCTTCACTTTCTTTTAAAGGGTGCACCGGGTTTCCCAGGTTTGCCAGGTGAACAGGTAGGCAACTATTTTTCCTGAAGTTGTTGGTGAGATAATGCATTAATTCATACAGATTTTGAAACATCTCTTATGGTTGTTATCAGGTTTTCTGATTTTTTTAAATTAAATTCTAATATCAGGATTTTCTGATTACCTGTAAACTGTGTATGTTTTTTGTCAACTAGGGAAATCCAGGTATTGGAGTGGATGGACAAAAGGGGGAGCCGGTGAGAAAATAAATGTTATTAAAGCTGTCCTTGCTCTAGAATTAGAAGCACATCCCAAGAAAATAAGTTCTATTTATTGAAGATCTATTGGACAGAAATGCATGCTCAAGTTTTTTTTTTGGTTTGGATATACACAGGTGTGTGGGTTCCATGTGGATCTTTGGATTTTCTGGTCTTGCAGTGATTCTGTAAGAATAGGAGAAGCACATAGTCATATTTCCTCTCCTCGTCTCCACCTTTGAGCATATTTGTGGCTTCCAACACCAAAGTAGCATATTTGACTTTTCTTTCATGAATTGTTCCAATCACTTTTTGGAATCCGTATAGGTTTATAACATGCATAATTTTCCATAGCAAATTTCCTGTTTACATTCAGGAAGCCATGTGCTCAAAGGCTTCAGGTTACAACGTGACAGCAAAGAGAGACAGTCATGTAACTGTCTTAGAGCTGGAACCATGACTTCAGAGCTCTCATTTGTTTCCTTAACTGTAGTATTATTTTTTAATGATGGGGGAAAATAGAAGTGAATTAAGATTTTCAGCCATGCTCTTCTGGAAAGAATGTAGAGAAACTTATAGACCTCAGTACAAACCCTGATTTATCTGCACATGTTCAGTGAGTAAAGAAATACATAGATCTGCAGTACAGTAGGAACGCATGCTGAATCTCACTGAATTGCTGCACTGAACAAACCCTTTCCTTCTGCTGTTCCTCTGGCTTCTGCAGGGTGATGTTGGACTTCCTGGGCCGCCAGGGTCACCACTGTTAATTGGACCTCCTGGAGCTCAGTTGTTCAAAGGAGAAAAGGTGTTAATCTCTATTTGCATTTAACTGTACTCAACTTGGCACGTACAAGCCTGTGATGTAGTTTTTGCAATGGGGTCATAAATAGGACATACCTTGCTGTAATAAACCACCACCTTCAGTAGAAAACCTGTTCCGCACCCTTCCCCCAGGCGTTGAGGCTCATTGCCTGAGAGATGGCTGTTTATCACAGTAAGGAAAGTTAAATGGCACATAGGCATGTCACGCATATACAAATATACTTAGAAGCATTTCCTGTACACTTAGGGTCAAAAAGGACTTCCTGGGGTTATGGGATACAGAGGACCACGTGGACCTAAAGTAAGTAATGTGATTTTTTTTTTTTTTTTTTTAAGTGCAGCAGTTTTATGTTCCTTGGATAACTAAACCTGTAAGTGAATAACTGAAGCACTGCTGTATGAAATAAACCCCATTAACTTAACCTAGCAAGTGAAACAAGTACTATTAATGTAATATATACATAACCTACTAGACATGCACATAAAATAAAGTTTATAATATCACTTTGCTAAGCTTTTTGCTTAAACAAAGTGTTTTGAATGTTTCAGGGTGTATCTGGGAGAGGAGAAAAGGGTGAAAAAGGTATTCCTGGATTCCTTGGAGTAAGGGTAAGAAAGCTGCAGAATAAATTATTTCACAAAGTCACTATGATTATTTTACCAATTATTTGGCAATTGGATTAAGTTAGTTTAATTTAAAAAAGATTTTTTTAAAAACAAATTTATTTGTATCTAGAGTATTTACATATTTCTTGCTCTGGGAGTCACCCCATCCCAGATGTAAGCATAAAATCATAGGTATTTTCTGTCCTTGGAAAGACAACAAATCTGGGGACTTATTCAATAAATATTTAGTATTGCACAAAGCTGCTGAGCAATAACACACTCATTTTAATGTGTTTGGTACATACTGGTGTCAAGTGTTTGCAGCAGCTTCCACCTGATTTGCATAACTGCTCCCATGGAGCAATATGTCTGTTGTTATGCTTGGTACAATATTATAAAAATTTAAGTGAAGATTTTCTGTCTATAGTTCATTCGTGCCCATGCAAAATAGTTGCAAATGCTAGCTACTGGGAAATATTATGCCAAATAATAATTATCTAAGGAATATTAAGTGTTCAGGTGTGGTTTTGAATAGCCTTTCGCTATTTTAGTTTTCTATCTGCTTGCTTTTATCAGGGTAGTCCTGGATCTTATGGACCTGCAGGTGTTCCTGGAATAAAGGTAAGAAATAAAGTCCAAGCAGCACTCTGAGCAGGGGAATCAGTGAGGCCTGATTTCCTATGGATTTGTGTAGATTTGGAACTTCTTGATGCTTGGTAGCTCATACTGCATTCCTGCATTTCTCCTCTGCTACCTGTTGCCACTAAAGTTGTATGAACTCCTTGTCCTTGGAACCTCTGCCCTCTCTGAAAGTGGGCTGACGTTGGCAATGGGATCCAAAGTTGTGAGCCAAAGGACTAGCAAGTGGAACATGCAGATAGTATGACACAAAAGTTACATACCTTGGCAAGTTTTGTCACTTTGTCTTACGTATATATTTTGTTTGCCTTTCTAGCTCATGAAATTTTGGTTTTGCTGTTAAGTCTGTTAAATGTTAGTTATGAACTTACAACATCTTACTGAATTAAAGCACAGCATGTATAAGTACATCTTGCTTTTTTTCCTATCTTTTCTCCCAGATGATTACCAAATCTAGTTAAGGTAATGGTCACACTATTCATAAATCACATTAATGTACAGATATTTGTTTCTTGAATTATTCTCCAGATGACTGTATTATTTGCTAAATTACTTCTTACTTTGATTTATACCACTCTCAGCTCGAAGAGAATGAATACTAGATAAATGAATATATTGATAGATCATAAAAGGATAGGAGAAGCCGATATATAAAGCTGCTTTCCATGCAGTAATAGTTTAAGAGGGTCATTCAGTAAGTAGCAAGCCAATTTCAGCTACATTAAACAGAAACCATCTATTAGAGCCTGCTGGTATGTGTTCCAGCTAGTTTTGTGCTCCAGCTGCACCGGATCCACTGACTGCTATCTAAAATAATGTGTTGATCTATAAAAAAGTGTGTGTGGGGAGGTTGGTTGTTTTGCTGAAGAGATTCTCTGAAACACAGAATTCATTTTCCATTAAATTCTGCTGTACAAATTCAGCTGAGTTCTTTCAAACAAACTGTGAATGTTACTATAAGATGCCAGTATGACTGGCATATTGATTTTTGTGCAACATTAATGTATTAAGAGATTTACCCAACGATATTTATGTAATCTTTTCCAGGGAGAACCAGGAGTTGCTGGTTTTCCCGGACAAGTTGGCTATCCAGGCATAAAGGTAAAAAGAACAAACACACACATACGTACACATATATATCTATATAGATGTTAATAATTCCTCCCAAATGTACCTGCCTATCAGATCACTGCTTTTTCTATAATAATAATTGCTTTTAAGATTTACTGTTTCCATGATAGTCATAGTTACTCAGCACAGTAACATTAAGTAACAATGAGAGTAAACTTTTCTGTCTGGTGCATATGATGACAGGGGGAACTCCACATTATTGACCACAGGAGCTGGTGATTCCCATTTACCAACAGTTATTTCTGAGTTTATGTAGTCATAGTTAGAAAAAATTCTCCATGGATGTCCATTTTTTTCTGCCTTTTGCCCCCTGCCATCATTATAACAATGCAGGATCATTTGGATGCTAATTACGTGTAAACATTGCATGTCTCATTCAGTAATAGAAACATTATTGCAGTTCATTAACTCTCAAAACTGGAATCAAACTGAGTGTTGTGTCATTAATAAATACTCACCCTGATAAGCATATAACTTTAGTGGGGAGCATCATTAACAAATGTGAGAAAATACGTGGAGAAGGAGTATCACAATGAATAGACAGAACCTCTCCAATCCCTGTTCCTTAGCCCACAGCCTCAGAAGCCATCAGTTAGCGCTGCAAAGAGTAAGCAGACAGTAATTAATTGTCATGAGAAAATGCTAGGGAAAAGTTGGAATGTTTGCATAAAGATTCAGGAAGATGACACTGCATTTGCTTGTGCACAGAGCAAAAGAAAAATAATCAAATATGGATGCAACTGTTAACAGATAAGCAGGTTAACTCATGCTTATCTGTCATCATAAAAGTAATATCCTATTTCTTTTATACAATTTTAAAACAAAGAATTTAAAAATTATTTTTAAATCAAAGCATTTCGATTTCAAGTGTTTTTACTGCAATTGGCCCTGTTTTACAATACTGTGAATGAAGTCAGACACAGCAGTTGCAAGTTCCGAAATGTCAAATAAATGTGTATACATTAAGGTATATTACAGTTTAATTACTATGAAAGAATTTTTTTGTCTGTTCTTAAATGTTATGAAGTGTCAGAATTGAGTTTCTTAGGTGATTTGGATTTGTCACATCTTTGTGTCCCCACTATAGTTGAAAATTTGCACTAGCAAAGTGCATTTTTGTATCTATCTGTAAACTTTATTGTTGGATTTTTACAGGGGGATCCTGGAGAAAAAGGGCCCCCAGGTCCTCCTGGAACTGTTGGAACTCTACTCTCTCCTGTAAAAGGTTATAGCTAATTTTAATTACTTTTTCTACCATATGAAGTGTACAAGAGCTATTTTGCTAAGATGTTTGAAAGCAATCATTAGTGATTCACCAGAGATCCTAAAACACTGTCTCCCTAATTGCCATATTCTGCATTTCATCTGAGTCTCACTGACCTTACTGGACCTATAGTGGACATACACATTTCAGATTAAATATTTGCTTTAAATATCTTTGTGAATATAGTCACAGCTAGATCTGCCAGACTGTCTCTAGTTGTTTAGCATATCTAGACCTATGAAAAAGACCCATGTTAGGTAATGGTAGTTTATGTATTTCCTGAATTATAATTTCAGGGGCAGCTTACTTTAAATCTAAGGTGTCAATTGCATAAGATGTTAAATTCACATATTTTAAAATTCTGTGTAGGTCTGCAGGGAGATCCTGGATTTCCAGGTCCCACTGGTGATATGGGGTCAATTGGACCACCTGGCCCTGCAGGCCCACTAGGAAGACCGGGAGATGATGGAACAAGTAAGAGATGTTGGGATTAAAATGTGAACTATCTACCTGTAGGAAAATTCTTTATTCTAGCTTGCAGTGAGTCAGTAACAGTAAGTATGTGGACTTTCCAGACAGTTCTATAAAAATATTGGCTCAGCACTAAATAAAAGAAAAAAAAAAAAAAAAAAAAAAACAAATAAGTCTCAAAATAGAACATCAGGAATTACTAGGAAAGGAACAAAAGAGAAAACAGAATGCTACCGACCACTGTAACCCCATGATATGCCTGTATCTGAAGTGCTGTGCCCAGAAATTCTCTTCTCTGTCTCAAAAAGGTAAAAACCAAAATGACGTGGATGATCCAAGGTGTGCACTTTGCTACATGTAAGGAACAAAAAGACTGGCTAAGGGTGACTGTGAAAAAAAGATAACGAGGTGAAGGAAGAGAGTATTTGAAGGTCCAAAGCAGAATCCTCTTTTTTTTTTTTTTTTTTCCCCTGGGAATTTTGGAAAACCTAAAAAGATATGGATCAAAACCAGACAAATAGACAAATAAATAAATAAAAAGGATGCATTTCAGAGGATTTTGGCCAGTTAAGTCTTTGTTATAGAAGCTCTTCTGCAGGATAGTTCTGAAAGGCCTATAATTTCCTCATTGCTGTCTCATAGTAATACTTATTATGATGTGGTATGGGCCATGTATTGTTATTTTCTTTACAGGTCTGCCTGGCCTGCCAGGAACAAGTGGGGCACCAGGACCACAAGGTTTTCAAGGTGACCCTGGTTTCCCTGGAACAGGTGAATCAAACCCAGGAAGACCAGGATTTCCTGGGCCGCCAGGATTACCAGGACAGCCAGGAAGACCAGGCTTACCTGGGCTACCCAGTAGGTTCAACTACAACAACAGTTTGTACTGGGAGAACATCATTTTGCATATTAATAGACTCAAGAGTGCAGCACTAACAGAAATGTTCTTCTTTCTCTACCACTTTTGATATGGATAAGTAGGATGTGTGATATAGAAGACATTTTTTTTCCTATTAATCAATGTCCATAAATAAGATGTCACTATTTTCATAATTTTAGACCCACATAGTAAAAAATATGAAAAATATTCTTAAAAAATACAGCACCTGAATTTAAAAACAGAGCTAATTGGAGAGAAGCCCAAATCAGCATCCTTAGTAAAGAAACAAGAGCCCAAAAGTTCAACAATGGGAAAGGAAGAAATGGTAGCAAAGAAAAGGCACTTGTGTGAATACGTGCTCTAGCCAGACTGACTTTTGTAGAATGATCTGTAAGCAATGACTTGTAAATCATTTCATCGGATCAGTAGTTTTCATGTGAAGAAGCCAAAATAAGGGAAAAGAGAACACATGCGTTAAATTGTGGAAACAGTAAGCCTGATTTATATTAGCTGTACAATTTCTATTCCTTTAAAGGTGTAATTTGTACTGACAGAGGAATCCCTGGAGAACCTGGAGCAAAAGGTCAGACAGGCCCTCCAGGAAGGAAAGGTGAAAAAGGAGAAAAGGGTAAGTATGTCTGTATAGCAGCATTTTAAATACAAGCCCTTAGCCAGACCTATCAGCACCTCAGGTCTAAATCTGCAAGCAGAAGTTTATGATAACTCGAAGGATCATGCCTGTCATGGGCCTGTTAAGTGACCTGTTCACATTGTGGCTTCTAAACTAATAGAGTCATCCTAATACTGCAGTTTCTCAACACTGTAAAAGGATACGGATATGCTTCACTTCTGTTGAAAGCCATCGTGAAATAAAATAGTCTGTGCACTACACATACAGAAAAGAAGAAGGCAGTGTTACTAATTTTGCAACTGTTTGAATGCGATTTTGCAACACCCACATAGGAAATCAAGGCCTCTGCTCATGTAGCCCTGGTCCTCCTGGTGTCCGTGGTATACAAGGACCTCCAGGTACTCAAGGAAAGAAAGGACAAATGGGATACCCTGGAAGATATGGAGAAAAAGGCAGTCCAGGCTTATCTGGTGCAATGGGATCACCAGGGCTCCCTGTGAGTAGTTTTCATGAAAGAGAGATTTGGGAGGTAGAGGGTGGGGAAAGAAATTGCCCTGAAAAATTCTCTGAATGTTGCCTTTACGTCTCCTTTTTGCATAGTTTTATAGCTTATGTTTTTTTTTTTTTTCTTGCATCAAGGGGCAAAGTTTTATACCGAAGAACAGAATCCCATGCTGTATCTGTGGGGTGGTCAGGAGGCTTGGGAAGGCTGGTGTGTGTTCATTTTGTTTTGGTTTCAGCTCTTTTTTACTTTTGGCTTTGAATACCCACCATTTTTCATGATAATACTGTTGACACACAGATTTCCTCAGTGAAGATTTTTTCAGTTATTTCAAAGGAGTTATTTCAGTTAATATTAAGCCAAAGAATTGCATGACGCCAGCAGGTCAAGATGGATTTTATGTCAACATTCATCTGGGGGTGGCAGGGCAAGGAAACCTTCATTTTAGTTAGACATTTCAAGCACTTTTTTCTTTTCTTTCCCTTTTTTTTTTTTTCATATAAATTGCTTGAAATATTTAGAGCACCGACCACAGTCTTAATTACTTTGATGAGGCAGTCTGAATATAGTCTCTCACTGCCACAGATTCTGAAAGGCAGTGTTATTTTTTGTGTTGTGTTTATCCCCTCGCTGTTCAATATTACTTCACAATCACCCATTTTTGGTCACTGCTCCATCAAAGTTTGTTCTCCATGAGGATCTTGCACTGAAGACAATGCTATGTCTGTTTATGATACGTGTATTAGCAACAAAGCAGAAATGGAGTCAAGATTTTTGCCTTTAAGTAGTCCGTAGAAGGAAAATTACTATAACCATCAAAATCAAATCTTGTCAATTTGTGTGAATATCTTTCTTGCTATATAAACGTCACATACCTACCGGCACGTTCATTAGGGGGAGGGCAGCCTCACTGAGCAGTTGTGATGTTCCAGTCGCTTACCTCGGTGGTGTCAGGGTTGCAGTCTGCAAGTGGAAGAGTTTGTGAATTGTTTATATCTTAATATTCTTGCATTTACAAGCTACAGATGAGAAAGGCCCAATTCCTTCCTGCACTACTTCATTTTGTATAGTTGTATCTCTGCACTTTTGGCAGAGATAAACTGAAAAGACAAGGCTCTGTTCACAAATGTCTTTATAGATACCAAAAGGGATAGTGTTTCTTTTTTTACTAATTACTTTAGTGGGTCTAGTTTTAGAACCAATGTTAGATATTTAATTTCCACTGTGTATATTTCATTGCTTGAGAGTAACTGACACTTTTTCGTTATTGTTCAACGGTAAGGGAATACCTGGTTCTGCTGGGCAAGATGGTGAAAAAGGAGAGAAAGGTGACCCAGGAAGAATTAGAATAAAAGGCAAGTCTGCATTTTATCGTTAGCTTTTTTGCTTCCTCTATGATGCCTAGGTAATGAGAGAACTGCATTCATGTACTCTTATTAAAACCATTATTTGCTAAGTTACTGAATCCTAGAAGTCCTGTTTATCCAGACTGCTTTCTTGGTACCATCTCTTTCATCATCCTCTTGCTCAAAACAAGTTATACTTTTTACTTTGAGACATGAAGCAGGTTTAAGAATTTGCTATTAAGGGTAACAAATGACTTTTCGTGCCCTGAATGATAATCAGGATCCTATCAAGGTCTATATAGCTAAGACTAAACAGAACACAATTCTTGAATGAAGAAATATTATTGTACAGAAACATATCTTCTAAGGTGCCATAAGCCAGTATCTCACCTGTTACCTTCATTTAAACCAACAACATTCACCCTGGTAAAAATTCAAAATCTCAATTGCCATTCAAATTCCTGCTCCTATTTCTAAAAACTATTGTGAACCAGGCCTTGAAGAGAAATAGTAGGCCACGAGGTGCACAAACAAAATTCTTGCAGTTAAACAAAGACCCTTCACAGATACGCTTATGATTTGCAAATGAAGCTGAAAACAACAAGTTACAGTGATCTGTCAGCAAAGCTTAATTAGAAATGCTAAATTAATTGTTCAAACAAAAGAAAGTCTGACTTACTAGTCGTAAAATGTTAGTTTAGTTTTGGATGCCTGTGTGTGTTTACGGACATTGAAGTGAGGTAAAACATGTGCTGTTTATTTGCAAAGGATTTCTTGACACAGCAAAATGAATCTAAATAAAATAAATCTAGAGATTTATTTTACTGTGTCAAAAACTCTTTATTTTCCTTTATGCAAAAATTACATTTTCATAAATAATAGTGAAAAAGAAACATACACATGCACACACATGCACAACTTTCAGGAATACTGATGCAAACGTGCCACATGGCATGGCTCTGTGCTGATTTCAGTGAAATCAAGGATTAAAACTTTGACTGATTTCAGTAGCAAAACATTTCTGCTCTCTGTGTATTGAATGAACAGCAGCTGCATTCTTGTGCCTATAAACATGCCTTTTACAGAGAGACCGAGTTGTTCTGTGAGGTGTCCAACTGCATGCTGCCTTCCTGAACCCAAAATACCTCATCAAGTGAATCTGAGTTCAGGAACTGAAAATCATTAATACAGATCCAGATGTAATGAACGGTTACCCAGCATTTATACGAGCAGAAAGAATTTTTAAAATAATGCTGTAAATACTGTATTTCGTTTTTCAAACTGTTTTAAGGAATAAAAGGTGAAAGAGGTCCTAGAGGGATTCCAGGATTTCCAGGCCAAAGAGGAAACCATGGCAGAGATGGGGAACTAGGATTGCCTGGAGAAAAAGGAGACAAGGTTTGTTTGACTTTCTGTGACATTTTTTTTCTATTGCTTAAAGAAAAGTGTAATTTTATTGCATATTCCTAGCAGATTAATTCCTTTTATAGGTTTTTTGATGGTTTGTTTGATCAAACAAATATTATAGTTATTAACTATTGAAAAATTATTTCCTTATAAATACTACTTTTCATTGTGGGATTTCTGGGTATAATTTCTGCATATACTGTGTGGATATGGGATCAGAAAGGCACATGTTCAGTTGCCTTTGAATATTTTAAACTGCTCACATCATCCATCCCGTCACTTAAACTGGTACCATGGTTTCCCAAGATACTTGTATAACACAGCTTTTGATAATCAAGGAGAGGAAAGAAATTAGGGCTTGTTCCTTCTTATCCACAAACTCTTTTCTTTTAGGGCGACTCCGGAGCACCACTGCTGGGTGACAAAGGGTTCCCTGGGGTCCCAGGGAGTCCTGGGGTGAAAGGACGTATGGGATTGCCTGGCCTGGGGTTTCCTGGCCCGCCAGGAATCAGAGGAGTGCCTGGAGACTTCGGGGATCCCGGTAGTGTTGGGCCACCTGGTCCAAAGGGTCAGAAAGGTAATTCTGAATGTTGACATTAAGAGATAAGAGATAGAGATTAAGAGATGAAATACTTACAGAACTGTAATAGATCCTACCAAATTATATGCATGATTATATGCAGTGTTATCGATTCATTTTTAATGAAAAGCAATTACGGCAAGTTTAGTGGCCATGTGAAACATGTCCACTGAAAAGCAGAATGCTGTCTGGATTTTGCAGAAAACACTGCTGAGAATATGAATCAGTAGGGGGTTCTGAACCTGCAAACTGCTACTTGCACACTGAAGTATTCCTGTATATCAGAATTTGCAGAGCAAGGCATTTTTGCTGAAGGAGTAGGGAGAAGAACTCAAGTGCTTGTCGCTCAGTCTGCTTATAAATATTCCCTGGTTAAAAACAATTCCAGCCTGATATTAATATGAATAAACTAGAAATGTACACAGAATTGACATGAAAATGTTGCTTCTCTTTCTTTCAACCCAGCTTATTGTAAAGACAAATTTCTGCTGATGCAAAGTAAAAATAAAATCTTTGTCTTTACACAGCTGCATTCAACATTTTGATTCACTACCAATAATATAAATAAATAGCATGAAAAATCTGTTTTAAGACTCTCCACCAAACCTTCACCAGAAATACAATATGGGAAAGATGATATGCGTATATAGTCCCTTCTATTTGCCTGTGCACATGGTTAATTTAACAGAAATATTACAGCAAACAGTCAGGTTCCATTTATTCACAAATAAAAGTTACCAGTTTCTTTTTTTTCCCTCTTGCTTCAGGTGAGACAATTTGTATTACTCCACCATCCCCTGGAAGTCCAGGGCCCCCAGGTTTTAAAGGTGTTCAAGGTATGTCTGTTGAGGAGCAGATGGGGAACATTTCTGTTTTTCTTAATTGAAATTGAGTTTTAATTGCTAACTAAAAAAATAAGCTATCATAAAAATAAAATATACAGTATACATTTTAGGTTTTAACAGGTATATCTCTCAAAATGTAAACCTGCAATCTAATACTAATATAATATAAACAAAGACTTGACAGCTGCAGTTTGCGTGATCAGAATGTGTGAAAGCTGCCACCACAGAAATGATTACAGGAAGGTAACTGCATGAAACTGTCCTCCTTAAATTAAAATACATAAGAGAGACTGAAAAGAGGCAGATAGTTTCAATCTGGCAGGACCTAGAATGCCTACATCAGGATGCCAAGAAAGAAAGGAATGTTAAGCAAAGATATGCTGCAAGTCTGTAATTTCTAGAATGATATTGCTCATACAGAATTATGCCTGAACCTCAGGATCTAAACATTCATTACAAAGACTTCATCTGTTCAAATTAAGTCATAAGAACTGCACCAGGAACTGGCCAAATGTTGCTTGTGATCACTTCCAAAACATTTGGAAAAAAATCTCACGAAAATACAGAGATGCTGAGCAGAACAAATGAAGAGACTGGATTTTTAAACTGTCATTTTAAGAGGGTGTTAAGAGGGCTCCCGGACATCAGTATTGCAGGTGGTAACAAAATCTCATACAGAGATGACAGACCAGGAATTAGTGTAATGAGTTCAGCAGCACCACTCCAGAGTGAACATATAGCACAGATATATACAGAAGAAATGGAGCTGATACCCATCATTGCCGAGGTTGATGTTGTTGATATCCTGTGATATTAAAATGCCACAATAGATTATTTTTATTAGTTTACTCTGGAGATTTGCAGTCTGCTGTTTATGGATTAGAACACCAGTCCATTTAGAAAAACAGCAGCAACACCTGTCTTCAAAGTACATGTGTTTGCATATCAATCCTATACTGTGTAGTATGGGATAAAGAAGCAATAATGTTTCCCTAGAGGTTTAAAAGGTTGCGTATTCTCTTTCTGTTTCCAGGACAAAAGGGTTTAAAAGGACTCCCTGGTCGTCCTGGACCAAATGGCTTTGATGGGCAGAAGGGCCAGCCAGGCAGACCAGGAGCAGGAATCCCTGGGCCGCAAGGTGAAATGTGCTTTTTTTTTTGTCCAAAAGACCTGCTGGTCAGGGTAAAATACACACAAACAGAGTAAGGCAGCTATCATGGAAGATTAGAATGGGAATTACACTACAACTAAAGCTGATGGGTAGAGGAATCTTTTATCACTTGCCTTTCTCACCTCGAGCAGGTACTTCAGTGACATAGAATTCAGTGTAGTGGAAGAAATAGTGCAGTGTAAATAAATTTGCACTGTAAATGGAGAATAATTGGTATGGTTTTAGCAAATAGAACTGGACAAAGAATGACCACACACCAAATAAACAGATGCTGCCCCAAACAAAATCGGTTTCTACAGGAATGATGTCCTTCATTCCTCATGTATCCCTCGCTGTAAATAAGAAATCTAAAATGTATTGTATTGTTACTTTTCTTTGCAAAATGATAATTTAGTTCTAGTTAAATTTGCATTATGATGTTCAACACTTCTTAAAAATCCTCTGAATTATGCCCTATTTGAATTTAAAAATCATACTGACAGGCTTTCGAGGAAAAGCTGGTGATCCTGGTGATGAGGGTGAAAGAGGATCTACGGTTGATGGTAAAAGTGGCCCTCCAGGTCCACCTGGCTTAGATGGTCAGAAGGGTGTTCCAGGTGATACCACATATGGTCCTCCAGGAATGCCAGGCTATAGAGGACCACCAGGACCACCTGGCACTCAAGGAACAAGGGGTGATCCAGGCATCCCTGGGCTTCAAGGTATGAGCTTTTTTTTTTTTTTTTTAAATGAAGTATTTCAGTATGTTCAAAGAAGAAAGTCTGAGCAAGGCCAGTGCTGGTTTTGATGTAGCTTACCCTTACATGGATCAATAACGCTGACTGTGAAGATAGGCCATATTTTTAACTTGCATTCTTACAGCTGAGCAGCCACTGTGGAAGATCTGCACTGCAGAACGAGAATGCCTCTCCCCAGTCCCTGGAGCAACGCTGCAGCTTCCTACTGTTACTGTTGTTACTTGACTCTTAGGTGGCCATCTGTGATTAGGATCTTGTACTCTGCTCACACATATAATCACAAATTGCCTACTCTGAAAAGACAACAACAACAACAACAACAACAACAACAACAACAACAACAAAAAGGCAGAAGGAAGGAGAACACTTAGGGAGAGGCAGATGATTTGTTTGCCCAGAGTTACACAGTGTCACCCCCATCTGTGTCTCCACAGCACCACTTCCTTTCTGGTTCATAGCAGATATTCCTGTTGCCTCCTTTGTCAACACACACATACCCTTCTGCGCAGAGAACCCTTGTAGAACTGACTCCATCTCTCTGCAGCTGGTCCATACCTGTGAGCTCCTTCCATTCTGTTCTCCCACACATCAGAAACAGCTCATGTCTCATGCCATAAACCCTCCTCACCTCTAGGTGAGAGCTGAATTGGTATTTGTTCTATTAGAGCAACAGCTAATTCTCCACAACAGCTAATTCTAAATTGCAGAAAAGCATCAGTTTTTGCAACTTGTACCAAAACTAGAGGTTAAGTAAAATATTCCAATAATTGAATATGTCACTTCTGAGTTACAGCTAGGAATTCTGAGGGATGGTGAGTAATGGAAGGAAAATTTTTTACAATGCTTTTTGTTTCCAGGCCAGCCTGGCTCTCCAGGATTTCCAGGTGTCAAAGGCTTTAGAGGCCCAGGAGGTGGTATAGGAGTACCAGGCTGTCCAGGCTTCCCTGGTCTACCATGTGACAGGGGCTTGCCAGGGCCACCAGGACTCAGAGGTGTCACAGGCCAGCCAGGCCCTCAAGGTAGACAACATCTTTAGGTTGCCTTACACTAAGCTTTGCATGTTTTTATATCTTCTCTAACAAGGTTAACCCCCCTTTTTTTTTTTTTGGGGGGGGGGACTAGCATGACAAATATGGTTCCTATAGATGGTATAGACAGGGACTGTTCCTTAGTAGGAAGCTCCCTTTTACTCAGGAATATGTAGTGTGCCTCTCAGATTTTGTCCAACTTACCTTCCCCTAAATGCTTTTGCTTAACTGGCCAAATCACAATGTGTTTGTTGTGGAATAATAAAAAGAAGAGCAAATTGTCTCCTACAGTGTTGTCCTGACTAACTTAACTTAATTCCTGACATTACTCCTGAATTTTATCTTCCTTATTCTTTAGCTTAAGTGTGATTTAAGGAAAGCTGGAAAAAAGTGTAGATTAAAAGTACTTTTGAATTAAAAGTTAGAATCACCTTTAAATCAAAAGTTAGGATTTTTCACAGGAAGCTTCCACTGATATTTCACTCATTATAGAAAACAAAATATTCCAGATAAAAATCTGAACAGAACTAAGACTCCTGTCCAGGATGGTGGCAAAGCTTTTAAGTTGTTTTGCCATGATTGATGATCTTCAAATTCACACCAAAATCTACCACTTTCTACTTTTAAAATGCAATTGCTGAGCCTTTTTTTCTGCATTTACATGCATGTACAACTTATATACAGAGAACAGAATAAACTTTTTTTTTTTTTCTTCTCAGGTTTACAAGGCTTTAAAGGTCAGAGAGGAGACAGAGGTCTTGTAGGACCACCTGGGCTGAAAGGTCTCAAAGGCTCTCCTGGCTCCCCAGGGCTCCCGGGTCCCCCAGGCTCCCGCGGAGTTCCAGGATCTCCTGGGGATAGGGGAGTGCCTGGTTTCCCAGGCCAAACAGGTATGTTGAGCATCATGCAAAGCATCACGTCCGTAACCACTCTTGTAGCAAGAGATCTTTCTGCTGCCATTAAAGCTAAGAAATACTTTGCACCCCATTTTCTTTCCAGCTTCTAGAATAAGACTCTGTAGAAGGCCATAACAATAGCATCCTTTATTCTTTCTCTTATAGTAAAATGTAGGAATGAAAGGAATTTGAAGATTAAGAACAGGGCATCCTGAAGTTTTGCTTGTTTTATAAGATCATGCTGACATATTTCCATGCAGTATTTCCTGACTATTTAAATAGGTTGTTATTGTGATATGTTAAAATAACAACAATATTCTTTTTACTATATTTAGAGGATCTGCTTTACTAAGACAGCCTTTGACTGCATTCTATGCATGCTGATGAGTAAAGAGAGAAGTAGCTTCACATTATGAGTAATTCTCCAGAATGTGAGAAATTGTGTAGCAGATCCCTGCCTACACTGGGTTAAGAGCTGCTGAAGTATGAAAGCAGCATTTAAACTGGGCATTTCCATGGGTTCTAGTCCAAAACTACATTTACCATGGACAAAAAACAAAAAAAAAAAAGAAAAAAATACACACCGAAGATTGAGGTGCACTCAGCAGTCAGCAGGGATACAGGTTAGAGGGTTTTTTTTGACTTTAACTAAGGCTAGATCCCCCTGAGAATTATATGAGATTTTAAATTCCAAAGGAAGGATATTTTCTAGAAAAAAGAGAATAGGGGAAGGTGAAATGTCAACTGATATGGCAATTGTTCAAAGTCACCAGAACCATCTCATGCCCCATGTTAGTATAAAGCAGTATTAAAGTATTTTGGGTAATCTGCTCTATTTTTTTTGTGGAAAGATAGTTCTGGTAAGAATTGGAGGACATGATCTCTACATAGAAGTCAGAGAGATCTCACTTTTCCTTATGGTTGACTGGTTTAGGTGTCCCTTTCCATTACATTCAGGTACAACCTTGTTCCCAAATCATCACTGACTTGTGAGGAGAAGTTCTGAGCTACTGTAGCAAAACCCTGTTTTCTCTGTCAATCTGGATAATAGAGTCATGATTTCTAATAGCCACAAGCAAAATTGGATAGTGACTTAGATTATGTGTTGCATTTAAGGCACGTGTTGGGAATAGCTGCTTTAACAGCTGGGGCAGGTGAGAAGTGGAGGGGATGTTTGTTTCAAGACACTCTAGATTTCAAGATGAGCTTGGATTTAATGAGAAGCGATGTTCTAATTATCAATTAGCTTTCCTGACTTCCTAAGGAGTCTTTCTAAACACCCTGCTTTTTGCTTTATACTCTTTCTTAGAGTATGACAGCAACAACATAACAGACTGAATATATAAACAAATGATTTAATATTACCAGGAAGCAAAGGAGTTCGAGGACCTCAAGGATTCCCAGGACTCCCAGGAATACAAGGGCCAATGGGAATCTCTGGTTTAAAAGGGGAAGGAGGAGAAATGGGTCTACCTGGACCTGGTGGAGAATGTGGAGATTTGGGAATAAAAGGTATGTAAAAACCAGCTTCGCTCGGTAGTTTCATTACAGCTGTGGTTAGTATATATTTACATTTTCTGCTTGTTACAACAGTATATTCTCTTCCATTTCCTGATAATATCAAATCCAGTTCTCTCAATTATGTAATGAAAATTCACTAAGAAAAATTAATTCCACTCAGATCAATAAATGCATTTACTACTGTAGATCAAACCAGTTCAAAGAAACCTTGGACTTTGTCCTGTACACACCTGAAACTTAAGATTTTCATGTGTTTTGTGTTACCTGTGTTGTTCACTCTGTGTAAAATGTACAGAAAATAACTTCTTTAAATATTAATATGGAGAGGAGAATAATCATTTTGAGGGTGTAGTCATTCAAAATCACAGACTGCACAGTGGACAGTACAATTGCCCTCTGCCTAGACAGGCAGGGAATGATTCTGACATAACATGGGCTCAGTTACTACTGATTTAAATAAAAAGCAAGAGAAGAAAAAAGTGGTGACAGCGGTGAGCCTGCTGAAACAACTAGCATCTGCTGAAGACTTTCTCCATGAGGAAAGCCTTCAACTAAAATTACTTTTTCAAGACATCTTAGTCATCAAGGATTTACTTACATTCCATGTTTGATTCAAAGGTGAAAGAGGACCACCAGGAGACAGTGGCTGCATTACCATTCGACTTGAGAAGGGACAAAAGGGGGAACCAGGTTTTCCTGGAGAGAATGGGTTTAGAGGTGAAAGAGGTAAGACCATAAAACGAAGCTGAACACAGGCACACGTTCCTCCGATACAGTAAAAACAGTTGGTGTTTTTTATAGGTTTGAACTCACAGTAACATCTAGCTACCCCATTGCATTTATAGATTCTTAAAGCTGTAAGCACAGGCTAGTTTCTTTGAGCAATTGCTGAGGCAATCAAGAAGTGTGAATGCACAGCCATGCTCCAAAATAGCATCAGATAACAGCTTGAGTAAACTGGTCATCTTGTTCTGCACTTAACTTCAGGTGAAAAAGGCAATGTCGGTTCCAGAGGCATCCCAGGATTTCCAGGGAAAAATGGTCTCCCAGGACTGCCAGGTGACCATGGTGACACTGGACTGATGGGGTTTCCAGGATCACGAGGTTTTCCAGGACCAAAGGGCTTTAAAGGAATTATGGGTTTTCAAGGACAACCAGGTGACCAGGTAAATTGAAAGTGACAATAAAAGACAATGTAGACTAAGCAGCTACATCTCTCCTGAGTCCAAAAAATATGGTACAGGGTACTTATATTGTACTTCCCCCATTAGACCTTTCTCCTGAGCAAAGAGCCTTAGTCTCATAATACGAAAAGTCAGTTCCTTAATGCAGCACTTCAGTGCCTGGAATTCTTTTAGCAAAGAAGTTGTAGGCACTGTCAATGAAGGGTCTCTTGCCTCTCTCCTAGATACCTGTTGTGATCTTACTGCATTGCTGCTTGGTGGAACTCCAGGCTACGTTTCACTATTTAGGAAAATAAACATGATTCTAAAGAAAAGATTGCCGGGTTACTGACTGGTTACTACCATGAGGCAGCAGCAGCCCCCCAGGCTGAAGTTTATATGGCTGCTGCTTCATGTCTCTGAGAGCAGCTGAGACACAGGCTGGGAGGCTTCTGTGCCCATATGGACAGCTCGTACTCAACACAATGAAGGCAGGCACTGCTGCTCAAAAACAAACACACTAAAAGCAAACACACATCTCACAGGATGCAGGCTGGTTAACATTTATAGTAATATTTGTGTAAAATATAATAATGTTTAGTACATTTTCATAGTACCTTTTAAATCAAATTATTCAAGCCCATTGTAGGGAATTTAAAATGTTCAAGCCAAATATTAGCAAAAACTATAAAAACACAAATAAAAAATGATCAGAAAAATTATAGTCTAGAGGTTCTTGGAAGCATTAATTATCAATGTTGGACCAGTAACAAAGACAGCATGCTCTTCTACTGAGTTTAAGATATAGTCCTACTACTCTGATTGATTGCTAGTCTCTTATCATTGTAGGAGAATCAAATGTTCTTATAGATAATTCCTATTACATGTCATATGTCATACATGAAACATTTTATTTTGTATTTAAATAAATCAGGGTGATGTTGGCTTACCAGGAATCCCTGGAAAACCAGGATTGTCTGGCCCAAAAGGACCTAAAGGTAATAATATAGCTGTGCTTTTGCAAAAGAGTGCTATTAGAATGTATATATTTTGATACACGGTGGGAACTCACTATACAAAAGCAAATGGGACAGGAGTGAACGTAATTCAAATGGGAATATCATTTAAAAATATCTGATGTACCCAAAGGCAAAATTTGCATTCAATGATATCACATCTTAAAATAGTTTAAAAGAATTTTTGTCAAATTTCATGGACTTTTAAAATTTAACCAAATCCAGAAAAAGAACCTGCTTATAATATATCTTTTAAATTTGTCAAATCAAGTGATGGAAAATTTCATTATCTATGGTATTTTGCAGACATATAAAGTTTTAAAAACAGTATATAATGATTTATAATTACTTTTGTATCCCTTATTTTCCAGTGTTGTAGGCTATGATATTTAAATACTTAGCAATTCTGTAACATTAAAAAAAAAAGGGGGGGGGGCAGAATTTGTATTACTCATGCATCCTATACCATTCAACTGAAAAACTGAGTTTTTACTTACATGATTTTTGCATGGGTTGGGATCACTCTGAGAATTTGTTATATAATATTTAGATTTTAAAAATTGATGTTTAAACAAAATGTAAAATGTCACCCATATTATTCCAAATTTCCTTAGAGCATGATTTTATTCTTAATAAATACTGAAATTAAATCAACATCTGGAAAAAAGGAAAGTAAAGAGACTGGAAAAATTCTCACAGTTACATTTTCTCTTTCTTCAAAAAGACACAACCTTCTCAGCTAGGCAATGTATTTCTATGTAGAAAAAAAAATAAAGAACAATATTCAGTACAAGGTAAACTTTAGCAAATGGATTTAAAACAAACTTACTGAAAAAAGTTATCCTTAGAGCAAGCAGGAAATAACTTAAAAAAAAAAAAAAAAAAAGGAGATTGGCAGGGTAGATGATCTCCAGTGATACTTGGACTTAGTTGTTTCCTCTTACCTTCACAGTAACATCAGACAAAAAAAGCTTGAGATAGCACGAGTAGGCAGGAAAGGTCAGACATCTGTACAGACAACAGAAAGCAAAACTCCTTGGAATTACTGAGTCTGATAAACAGGAATTTCAGCACAGCCAGAAGGAGGTTAACTGGCTTAAAGCCCCACATATACCTTAAAAGCTCTATACTAAGCTGACTCATGATTTTGCATATCCTTACAAACCTACCTCTGCAGGAGTTCTATGTTTTATTAAAGTGCTACAGGGAATTTATGTAACATCTTTCAGTATATTCAGTATATGCTTCCAATACTAGAAAAGTTACCATAATTGTTGAGGTTCTTTGTGTGTTGGTATTATGGGAAAGGTACATTGATACTGGCAGGAGTTTAAATACAAACTGAGTTAGTACTTCAAGGCAGCCTGAACTGGCAGATAGTTTCCATGTGCTAAAGCACTTTGCATCTCTATTCTTACAGTCCATTTTATAGAATTGTCTTCTAGCTGTTAGTATTTGTGAGGAACTTTTTCAGTCTGGGCAGTCTGTCCAATTTGAGATTTGCAGATAAAAAGAACAGTTATATGGAATGAAATTCATCCTACCTTTACAGGTGAGAAAGGTGAGCCAACTGTTCTGCTTGGTACATGTGGTCAAAAAGGGCCTCCAGGAGATCCAGGATTACCAGGTACCTGTACTATTAAGAAGAGAACTGGACATAAGAAAATTTCTACAAGCTTTGTTGGTGTGTGGGAGGGGTTGGGAAGAATCCCTGCTTTCTGTAAGTATTGATCTGTCTTTTCTATCGTTACAAACCAAGGGTTTGGAGAGGTATCACGATATCGCTAGTGGGAGTGTAGAAGATACAGTCTGCTATAGTTCAATACACCCATGAACATACCGAGAGCTACTAGAAGAGCTGGCTTGCCTGTATCTTGCTAGTCATTTATACTCTTTCTTTAGAGATACCACAAGAGAGAACAGGAGGTGCAGTGCTAACAAATACACGCAGATATCTGAAGTATTGAAAATAGAATTACTTTTCTATTCAAGTAAAACCTTACGGGACCTTTATATTTTTAAATATGGGATGAGGAATGGGTAATTATTAAATGAGAAACTACCTTTTTTTTTTTTTTTTTTTTTTTTTTTTTTTAAGGACTCTGTGGATTCCCAGGAGAGAAAGGTTCATCAGGTATCCAGGGGCAACCTGGAAGACCAGGATCCAAGGGGCAACCTGGATACCCAGGAATACCTGGATTTCCAGGTAATGCCAAAGTTTAAAACAACATTGTCATGTAACAGTTCAAAAGAGATGGAACAGTGCAGTAGAGGATGCACCTCTGTGGAAGAGACTGTTATAGTATCCACAGATAGTATCCACGTAGAATCTGTTCCAAGTCTCTCAGAGGAGCAAAGTCAGTCAGTTCTTCAGACATTTCCATGCACTTTCAGGTATATGCGAATAATGGTGGTTTGGGATAGCGTTAAAAAAAAAAAAAAAAAAAAAAAACAACAGTTTAATGGATTTGCATATTAAAGATTTTTTTTCCTCCTCAGGTGCTATGGGCCCTCAGGGATTGCCAGGAGAACCTGGAGAAAGGGGGAAACATGGATTTTTAGGACCTCCAGGATTGCAAGGATTAGCTGGTCCTGAAGGCAGAAAGGGTAAGCACCAGAGTGGAATAACAACATCAGATATTACTGTCCTTTCAGCACTGAAAATATAAAAGAACCTTCAAACATGCCTAACACAAGCATGATTTTGATTCCATATACACAACACACATAAAAAAAGAGTTAAGGCAGTTCCCAGCATCTTTGAAAATCTCACTCAAGTAATACAAATGCCCCCTTCCCAAATTATGCTACAGCCTAAAGTGAGTAAGAAGGAAAGCAGAACCATATTGATGGCAGAAGTAAAGTGGAGAAAACTGCTTTTTTTTTTTTTTTCTCTTCAATAATTCAGATATTTTCACTTTCATTTCAATTATGCTCTTTTATCTTTTGACCATGGAGTGCCACTGTTACTCTACAAAAAGAGCAGGCTGCTGTGGATTGTTTTAATGCTGAAAAAAACATAGTGTCTTCAAACATTGGAAGCTTTTCAACCTGTTTTATCAAGTTGTGGTCATAAAAATAACCTTCTCTTGGAGAGGAAGAAAAAAAAAAAAAAAAAACACACTGATATTTGCTGGATTGTATGTAGAAACTTTTCCCCAAAATTATGTTTTCCACAATAGTTGTTATATTTAATTTGAACAGTGGTTGATCTTTACAGTTGTTTCTGTTGAAAAAGACTATCATCATAAGTATAGAAAATGCTAATAACAAAATTAAAAGTTGCATTTTATGAATACTGTGATAGTTGCCTCATAACCTGTTCCTTGGTAAAAACAGTAGTAGTAATGACCCATATAAAGATATCACAGTAGTGTAACACTTGGGCCTATGACAAATGGTTACAGAGGATAGGAGTTTCTCTTCCTCAGTTTCAGCCTAAGGGAAGGTTTCTTATAGAGTATTGGAAAAACTGAATGAAACTTGGAAACCATTTATGACTACTTGTAGAAAACTACTGGAGTATTGGTTGAAACTGTCATACAGATTCCTTGCTGGTGCATAATCTGGAAGACAACTTTTCATTGTCTCAAACAATATTGGCTTCTGAGCTGAAAATGATATCTAAGTTTGAAGAAAAGCATTGCACTCCAGAAAACTTTTTAGTAGTAGATGGATCATTTCCATCTTGTTATGAGTAGTCACACACTTATCTCCTGCATTATATAGAAATTATCCCAAGTCTTGCAGAGGAAATATAATAAATTAACATGTATTCTGGAGAAAGGAAATTTCAGTTTCAAATGGAAATTCATTATAAACCAAGTTGCCCACTAAAGCTTAGACCCGTTGAAAAAAAGCATAGTACCTTTGAAATTCTACTCAGTGATAACAACTAAGTGGAATTAGTATTTCAATTCACTGTAGAATATGGATTTTGCACTATTTGAAATAAATAAGTAGCATTAGAAATGAAATGGTTAACTGGTTGTTTATTGCTAAGGACAGAACCTTATTAGTCTGATTGCTTTTCATATACATTACACGTCTCATGCCCGAAGAACTTCTAGATTAAAAAATTTAGCTTTTAGAGAACAATCTTATTGCTCTCTAAAAAAAAAAAAAAAAATCACATTTTTTTTCATTACAGAGATAATTTTACTACTTAAGGGCTCAGACTGACAAGCTTTATTTGTGAGAATAATTCTTGATGAAGCAAATAGTAAGATCAGCAGAATTACTTGCACGAGCAAAAGATGAGTTTGTCTGTAAAACAGAAACAGTGGTTCACATATAGGTCAGCCAATTCAGCTGTACCTAGAAGTATGAAACTCTAACAGTCCAAAATCTAGAATTACAAGTGTTGATGTTATAATGAATTGTTGACAAATGTGACAGAATTTCCCTGGAAAGCAAGTATACCGGGCCATCAGTCTTGACCAAATATGCTAAACATCCAAAAAGTTTTAAATTGCAAACTGAGTGCCAAAAATCATTAGAGTCCATAATAATTTAAAAAATACTACTGTTAATTTTCCCAAATTGGCATACAAATATTACATAAACTTGAAAAAGGGAACATCCCCAAAGCACAAACAATCTGTGGAAAATAGGTTTGAAAGTTGGAACAAATGTCATGAAAAGTTAAAGAGCAATGAATCAAGGGCACAACAGATATCACCGGTTGGATTATTAGCTTTCCATATTATCAGCCGGATTCCTTACACAGTAGAGTATATTACCAAGGTCTTGCAGGTTCTCAAACTAATTTAAGGATTGAATTTTTTCCAGGCAAGTCTCTACTACTTTCCTTTTGTTAACTAAAATGGTTCCACAGTTTCTGAGAACAAGACATTGGGTTATTATTTTCTGTGTCTGTTAAAGAAACTTAGTATCCTTTTATTTTTCCTTTCTTAGATGACTGCATCTTTGACTTTCATATTTGGCTGGTGACTTATTTGATGAAGGACATTGCTGTTGCTGTTTTTTGCAGCAGTTTCTCCCTACCAAATGTGACTTGTTTATAAACTAAAATTAAAAAAAAACATATATGCTTATATCTAACGTGATTCCTGTGCTGGGTATACAGCAGATTATCATGCAGAACATGTTGGGATCAAGCACAGAAACTGGCACAGGTATCTCCTCTGCCAGGAAAAGGCTGGACAGAGAAACGGAGACAGGAAAAAAATACAGTAGAACTGGGCTGGAAGGCCTACGTGGTCGCAGAAGGAACTTGGGCAGAGGAAAGCAACAGTGGTGAAAGGACACGAACAGACACTGACAGTAGTGCTGAACATCTTGAAGACCAGCATCCACTACATTCTCTTCCTCTCCAGAGCAAAAGGCATCTTGAGTCTATTCCTCTGTCTGAAATCTCTCACTGTTGCCAAGTCTCCCATCAGTTCTGTCAAATCTATTCCTACCAGTACCAGTTACATCCTTAGTTTGAGAAACACACCCCAGAACTGCAGTCCTGTTTCCTCAGTGTCCAACTGATAGGGTTTTACCTCTCCCCCAGTTCTAAACACCAACATCTTCATATTTGAAAGCAAGCTACATTACAAGAACTTCAAATAGGTTTCAGTATTAAGCAGCTTTAAGTTAGAATGTATAAGTAGGAGCATTGTGATATAATTCATTTATATCTCCCAAAACAATAACATAGTAATGACTGAAAAAAAAATATTCAGACTTTGTCTTTATTCTAGAGTATTTTTGATATGTCTTACAAGTTTCTGATTTTCATTGGCATTTGTGCAAAATAAGACTTACTTTTTTCTAACCAAAGAACTGCCAGAATATAGGTACTATTTTCAATAAAATATGAATAAGCTTTGAATTATTCGAAATGGAGACAGCAAGGCACAATAAGAAAAGTCTGCAGTTTGTATTTCATAAGTGTGTGTCTTTTGGCTATTTGATACTTCATCTACAATTTAGGAAGCTATAAAATGCTAATGACATGGAAATATTTTGCTGTCTACTGAAAAAAAGAGCACAATTTCAGATTAGTTCAACTCTTTCTTTAAAGAGAGTGGGAGAGGTAAAAATTGCAGCCATGTTTTTATTTGTTCTATTTTAGTAATTTTCAAAAAAGCACAGCTGATAAGAACAAATATATTGCTAGTGACAAAGCTATTGTATACTATCCTATTTTACCATTGGTCTCCATTTCAGGTGTGTAAGTCTGTTGTCTGCAAAAACTTTGTTTTGTTAAGCATAAAGAATTGTTGCAGGAGACTGGGGATGCAAGACATCAGTCTCCTTTGTGAAATCTGCAAGGCCAGGAGAAAAAAAACCAAAAGCCACATGTGTGTGCAAACTGCTCAAGCTAGGAGAGCAGCTGTGCAGAAGCTGCACCTTCCCAGTCCTCCGAGGCGAGTCTGCGTCCCAGGCACTCGGTGCCAACAGGGCTCCCCTGGGAGCAGCTGCTGGCAGGGAGCGGTTCTTGCATCCAGCTGCAGTCATCAGGGCCGGTACAGAGGGAGGGAGCTCATGCTAAGCTTCTTGCTCTGAGCTGCAGTACAGAAATACCTCAAGGATTAAAGCGCATGTTTTCTAATTGCTTTGATGTGAAAGGATATTATGGCTGCTATTTTCAGATTTCCTTCACACTTCTCTAAGAAGACTGCACTCAATTACAATGTGGTCTCCTCTTCTCTTGCCAATATGAATCAAATTCAGCAAATATTTTCTCTTGATCCAGAATATTGTCAGCAAAAACTGTATAATTTTTAATTTTGACTGTTTAAAGGATTTTTGTGGCATTCATTTTGTGGCCTGTAATACCTTTCAGGTCTTCCTGGACTGCCTGGACTAGATGGCTTGGATGGACTAAAAGGTCAAAAGGGTTCCACAGGAGCTCCAGGTAAAGAATAAAAATAGTCATGTGGAGCAGAAAATGTCTTAAATAACTGAATGTACAAGGAATGATTCATGTTATTTTAATTTTTGCCTTGCTCAGAAGAGAACGTCAAGTCAGGATAAACTTTCAAACAGAACCTAAGGCTAATAATCTCGTGACACACCTGCAGTTAGCTGTGGAGAAAACTTTAAAACTTCCATTATTCACATAGTTTTGTTGGAAACTTTCAGAGCTGTTTTTACAATAAAAATATTCAGTGCAGATGATTCAAAGTAAAGCCAAGTCTCCTTTTTTTTTTTTTTTCTTTAATATGTAAGAGAGAAACTAACAAATTAAAAGGAGACTTACAAAATCCCAGCCCCATTAAAGTCAATGGGAGTTGTGCCACAGACTTCAGAGGAACCTGGATTTCACTCGTGCTTGTCTATTTGCAACTTTCAATGAGAACTTTTGAAGCAGTTTTAAAGTCAGCGCTCACCATCTATGGGTCTTAGGACCCTGAATCAGTTTACATTTCAAATTACAGACAATAATACCATATAAAATAACCCCTGAAGGAAAGAGGTGAATGAATAAGGGCCAGATTCAACAAAGCTCTATCCAGCTTCCAACTGAGAACCAGAAAAGTAGTGCTAGGCAGCCCTTGCTAAGGAAAAACATCTGCAGCTGATGTTTCTATTCTGCACATCTGTAATTGTACGTGCTATAGACTGTATGTACATGATGGTTTTCCTATAAAGGTCAAAGTGAAACAGGGAGCCCAGGATACTCAGGAGAACGTGGGCCAAAAGGAGACAGAGGTGAACCTGGATGGCCTGGTATTTCTATTCCCGGTCCCCCTGGAGAAAGGGGCTTCCCAGGATTCCCAGGTAAGAAAGGCTTCTTCCTCATCATGCCCTACAAACTTGAAATGAAGCAGGCTCTTCACCAGTTAGCATGAACATGAATATATACACAGGACATTCCCTCACTAAGAAAACCATTTCCAGTGCAATACAACACCACTTTCTTGCCAGTTACAGATATCCCAATATTGATTATTATGTTTACAGGACAGGTAGGAATGAGAACAGAAGACAGTGGACTTGGACAGACTCAGGGTACTGCTAAGAATTGCCTCTTGGGGAGAAATTCCCCCCAAAAAATGTGCAAGAGAGTTTGCAGTCACAGAAATACAGTAACTCTATCATCTGCCCTGATTTAAATGAAAGATGCAACTACATTAGAAGATTGTTATGATTACTTAAGAGCTTTGGTGATGAAGAAATTACACAGAAGTAGGAAGAAGCAAATGTTTGAGAAACAGATATGAAGAAGTGGTACAAGATGTAAGGAAAAAAAGAATCAGGAAACATCAAATATGAAAGGACCACAGGGTCCATCAAAGCAAACTTCCTGAGATTAATTCCAGTGAGGTGAATAAATGCAAGACAAGCTCACAATCAGTTATCTTCTCAATTCAAACATTTACCAGTTTTCATGAGCTGAGGAACTGTGTTGAAGAATGGAGTTGAAAACAAGCTCAAATAAATTAGATTTGTCTTCTGTAGAAAAGAGAAGACAGGGTACAGCCCTTGGTAACAACCTTCCTGTATTCAAAAGCATTATGCAGGACGGTGACTAGTAGCTATTCCTATATGCCATGCAAAGTCAGATTTAAATGTCTTTAGGTGAAAAAAAAAAATCAGACATCAACATAAAACATCAGGCTTTACACATCAGAAGAACAATACACCTAGGGCTAATAACTTAATCTTGCTTGCTATTAGTTTTTACACAATAGCTCACCTTTCTCTCAGACATGAATACTTATCCTGCCCCAGGCAGGATGGTCTTGGGGTCTCTACTAGTCTTGCATTTTTACAATTTCTGTGACTGTTAGAACTCAGGGGTAGAGCATTATCTCTGGTAATCACGCCCATGTGTGATGATATATGCTGTAGCATCTTCAGTTTAAGTAGATTTTATTAGAAAGGAATTAAAAATTTAAGAAGTCAACAAGTATTTTCAATTCTACAAAGTCTTAATTAGCCTAATCACCAGCATATTCAGTATAAAACTGACAGAATATGTTACTTCCATGTCTTCACATTTCAGCATACTTTTATTTAATAACTTACTTCTGTAATCTAAAATAAAAACAGACCAAAAACTCAGCACTTTTCTTACATGATCCCATAGGTAGAAGAGGAGCTGTTGGACCTGCTGGACCTATGGGAAGGTCTCCTGTGAGTGCTCCTTCTGGTCCTCCAGGTGACCAAGGACCACCTGGTTTCGATGGCATCAGAGGTATTAAAAACCAAGAATATCAAACGTGAGCCATGGTGCTGTTAGGAGACACGGGGGAGACACAGGTTCTTGCCTGTGGAACAACATCCAAAAGTTCATGGGGAGCAAAGAAACCAGTCAAAACCTCTGCGAATGAAGAGAGGAGGAAACAGTGGACAGGTCACTGGAGCAAGAGTAAAACAATAATCTCCAGATTCAGTTTTCTTGCCTGTTTGGTGGTTCTATGCAAGTTCCATCGCTTTAGCCTATCTCCATTTCCCAACAACCATAATGGAAATAAGGTTCCTGGTGTCTCTTTCTAGTAAGAAGGATAAAATGCCTTGTCCAGAGTTTGTGTGGGCATTTCCTTCAGTTTGCTCTCTACAGTTTTACCTGCAGTTGGTAGTAAACCCAGAAAAAGCTTTCTGATCTAAATGCAGCCCTGGGTGAGATGAAGTCCTAACACTTCTGTAAACATGTAGACAGAGTGTGCTCTAGACCCTGGTCCAAACTGAATACTGCCAGTTGTTCTGACCTTTTTACCTTACATAATTATCTGACCTTTTCCTTGCCTAGTCAAAAGATTTGGAAATAGGGGATGGAGATTGGAAGGGTCTACACTACTGTAATAAACATGAAGAAACAGTTTTGATAAAGGTAACACTGACTTGCTGCTTCCTCTTTGTGCAGAATCTATGTAATTTTAGGAGCTATTCGTCTGATTTCTTTTTTACCAGTGCCTCTGAGAAAGACAAAGGCTAGCATTTCCAAAAACGTGCAAGTGCTAAACCATATCCCAGTGAAGAAAAATCAGTGGAACACACCTATTTTAGATGTTCATGCTTTGTGCATTTTTTCAGCATAAAATGGTTTTACTGTAGGTCAGCCAGGGAATCCTGGCCCTCCTGGAGAGACCATCTTTGTGCAAGGAGATCCAGGTGACGTTGGTATGCAAGGGGCACCTGGGATTCCTGGACAGCGAGGGCAACAAGGAGCCAAAGGTCTTCCAGGGAACCACGGAAGAAGAGGCCCAAAGGGTATGGTGTGAAGCTTTTAACTGGCAGGTACAAGCCAGCGACTGATCCATGTGCACAAGGACTGCTGTGGACAAGTCTGCTGCAGCCAGGTAGAAAGGGGCACCTCATAGTTGGGCGCTCTTATCTACAGAGAAGCTAGGGCTGGGGGAGAAGGGCCAGATTCACACATACGTTCCAACATCTTGTTGGAGGACTCCCCCACCAACCTGACATTCTGAGGCAAAATGTGACTCTGTCCGTATGGATTTTGAGAAACTGTGGAAGCTGCAGATGGGTATGAGCTAACACGGAGTCACACGTCCACACTGTGAATGGCTGTTTGGCTTTCAACAGGTTCCTTAGTTTGGAAGCAGGGATCTAAATTCCATGCTTCCTCCACAGATTGTAGAGGAGATGTTTCTACACAAGCCCTTTCTCTTCTCTACCAAAGGAAAAGTTCTAAACATTAATTAAGTTCAAGAGTAGGGAAAAAAGAAGAGAAAGAAGTTCTCTCTCATTCTTTTTGAGACAAGGGAGTTGAGCAGTCCCAAGTGTTGAGTGTTACTCAAGCAGCCAGTCTGTCTTGTGTGTTCACCTTGGAATGTGAACACATGTAACTGCACAGCTGTTTTCTTTCCAGGCCCTATGGGAATCCCTGGCCCACATGGTCCACCTGGTGCTACAGGACAAACTGGGGACCAAGGCTTTCAAGGAAAACCTGGTCCTCCAGGTCCCTCAGGTACTTCTGAACCTGTTGCTGTTTGTTATTCATTTATAACTGTGATCTTTGTATTCATATATAAAATATTCTTACTAATATTTACTTCAATATAGAAAATTTAAACAACCTTGGAAAAAAACTCTAAAGCCATTTTTCCTCTGAGCTTGGTAAAAGTTTCTGAATTTTTTTTTTTTTTTTTTTTACACTTTGATGTCATCTCATGATTTTAATTCTCATTCCATTCTTTATTCTAATTTACATGCCTGAAACTTGTTCCTACCTGAACCATGATGGCTGCAATCTGCTTTCCATTTTTCAAATCTCTCAGGTTTCATAGGTAAGTTGATATTTATTGATTACTCTTTTTATCTGGCCTTCCTTCTGTTTGGATACACTCCATTCTAATTAGAAGGTCTTAGCTAGGCTGCTAGGAATAGGCTACTGCCACAACAGTGCAATTCTATTAAGATTTTTCACATAAACAGCTTGCATATCCACGCAGAGCGTTATCATAATGGTGCAGCATAAGAAGGCTCATGCTATCACTTAGTTATAATTTTGTCCAGAGATACATAAAAATACTTTTGTTTCAAGTTATGTATCACTCTATTTTGTTCACTTATCACAGCAGACACTATCTAGCCAGAAACATGCCCAGAGGTTGAATCCTACACATGGTTAGTACAGACCGGCACTTAATTCTTAGTGTGATTAAACTAGTCTGATTTTGCTTTTGTTCCAAAATGCAGATAGCCAATAACTTTTAGTAACTTGTAATACAGAGAGAGAGAATGGCCACAATTTTTTTTTTTTTTTTTTTTTTTTTTTTTTT
>VZSV01000033.1:2581420-2612589 GCA_013398735.1 Nothocercus julius
GTCTCTTCTTCCTAAACATTTTTAGCTGTCTCCAGAAATAATTGCTCTGTTATCCTACTTCCACCTCTGAACTACCACTGCAGTCACAAAGAACGAGAATAAGCTATAAGCCAACTACAGAAGAGAGGGGAAAAAAAAAAAAAGTTCTAGACCTTTCTGTTCCTTAAGCGTAATTTCTTGGCAGTCTCAGTTTTGCTAACTGGCCCACTGCATGCTGCATACAGACAATGTAAATGATGACAATGATAAATGTTAAATGCATCCCTATGAAAGAAGAGCATGAACTTTGTATTCGTCTAGGAAGAAAAGGTGAAGAAGGGTCATGTGGCCTGCCGGGTCAGGACGGCTTACCTGGGCCACCTGGACCTCCAGGGGACCAAGGGAGTACAGGAGAACAAGGATACACTGGGCCACAAGGTGAGAATATGTTATTTCCTGCCTGTTTACCACTGTGAGATGGAATAAGCATATATTGTGATTTCTTCATTTTAAAGATTAACTGATGCTTTTGCGTAGTGTTGGCTCCAGTTCAGAACACCTTCAATGCACTCAGCAAGATTTGCTGCTCTCAATAAGCCCAGACAAAAGAGATAGATTAGAGTGAAAAGGGCACTGCTCTGCGTACAGCTAAACCAAAGTTCAGCAGGAGAGGGGAGCCTGCAAGACCAGGGAGAAGGGAGTTGTTCTCATCATAACCTTCATGCAGCAACCCAGTCATGCGACCCTGAGGGGAGATGTACGAGGGGATGGAGAGGCCACGTTTGTTCTCCGCTCCCCCCCTTCACCCCAGTTCTCTCTCCGATCTCAATACCAGACCATTCCTTTTTTCCCTTCAGCTCAAGCACTGGTAGCGACATTTGTGGATTGACAGCAAGTAAAAAGGCCTCAGCTTCAGAAAAATCTCAATATACATTATTAACAAGAAAACCAAGTCCAGACAGCAATGTCATCCTAGGGAACAAGTCCATAAAATTATTGCCCACCAAAGTTCATCTTTTTATGGGCAGATATCGATGCAGCACAGGACAGAGGCAGAACTAGAAAAGGCAATGTCAAAGCATTCAACAGCAATTTACTTCAGCTCTCTCCAATAATGTGAGTCTTCTGCTACCTTTACTGCCCACATGAAGCTGTATTATATTCAGCCAGGAACCCCTTACTGAGCACTAAGATAGAGTAAAAGATAAAAGCTCCCACTGGTTCATGCTGGTTCATGCAAGCAAAATTGTTTTACCTTGTCTCCTGTGCATCAGGTCCACCTGGCCAGACTGGTATCCCAGGACCACCAGGCCCTCAAGTTAGATCTGAAAGTGGATTCTTGCTTGTTCTTCACAGTCAGTCAGAGAGAGAACCACTCTGTCCGCAGGGGATGCCAAAATTATGGACTGGCTATAGCCTGTTGTACCTGGAAGGACAAGAGAAAGCTCATAATCAAGACCTTGGTATGTACTGCACTACATAGTAGTCACTCCCCAGTTGAGATCTAATGTGATGTGCTCTACGTACAATAAGAGACAAGACTGATGGGGCACACATTTAAAGAATTATCATCAATTATTTACTTTCTGCAGACTCCATGCTAACTTTCAAGATTTTTTTTCTATATGGATTATAATGAATTTATAATGAAGATAGGTCCATTTTGGTGTCTTGGGCCACCTGTACCAATCTTGACTAAAGTTAGCTGCCTAAATTCAAGGCCAGAACTGCAGCCTTAAAAATTGAGCAGCTGCAATTTGCACAGAAGAAAATTCTTGAATTTTTGTCCTTTTTATGCAAGAGGCAGAGAAGTCCCTTAGGATGAAAGATGAAGATAATAAGCTGAAAAAGAGGATTTTAAAAGAACTTACTAAAAGTAATAAAAATAGATACTTTTAGTACACCAATGTTGGTTTGAAATGTTTTCACTATTACATGTTTGGCATTCCCCAGGGTACCCAAATTAAGTAACACAGGGCCTTATAGCAACAGTGAAAAAAAGAGCCAAGTAAAATAAAAATCTGTGTTCCCTGTGACCAAAATGTGTTCTTTTTGCAGGCCTACTCCTTATTAAGGCTACTTTAGATGCTTTTTTATCCTTAGAAAGGAATATTATCTGTGATAAGCAAAACTGGTTTTTGTGCAGGAGTGTTATATGTCTTTACAGCACACTTCAAGGTTTTGGGACATTACAGAAATAATGTATCAATCATGAAGTTCAAGGCAGAATATATTTTCAGTGGTTATGTTAACTGAAAGATTATTATGAAACTACTCCAAACTAAATTCTGGAAGAACTTGAATCTAACGTTTGCAGCAGTCCTTAGTTCCTGCTAGTGTCTGGCTGATGCGAATTTTGAAGGATGGGCACCTGCTCTACGCAGAGTCTCAATCCTTTTACTTTGGTTTGAGAAGCTGTGACAACCTGGAAGGCAACAAAACAGCTGATGAGATTTCTTCCCAGGTCATTGGTCACAACAGCTTGTCACCTCTCACAAAAATTATCTATTTTAGCAATGTTGGCATTTGGTTTCTCATTGCTCCTAGTGGTTGTGTAAATAGCTAATCTCCTTTTTAACCAGCTGCCACCTCTTGCCTAATTAATTTTTCACTGTTGTCATAGTTAAGAAATTTGTTATCATAGCAGTCTCCCATGTTGACAAACTACATCGTGTTTAAATACTGGACTGTGACATCCTGAAGTGTTATTGGTCAAAGAAAGATATTGATTAGTTAAAAAGTTTCTACTTACAATATTATTAATCATTTTGGTAGCGAGATTTAAGAGTTGTAAATTATGCAGCATCTCTTAAGTAATACAGTTTTGCAACAACATCGGCCAAAATACTGCTTTGAACTTACCTGGAAAAAATGGAGTAATTTTCATCATTGTCACTATTTTCAGGTCTAGCTGGATCTTGTCTTCCTATATTTAATACTATGCCTTTTGCTTACTGTAACATCAACCAAGTTTGTTACTACGCCAGCCGAAATGATAAGTCTTACTGGTTGTCAAGTGCTGCTCCTCTACCAATGACGCCGCTCTCTGAGGAGGAGATCCGGCCGTACATAAGCAGATGTGCTGTGTGTGAGGCGCCGGCGCAGGCTGTGGCAGTTCACAGCCAAGACCAGTCAATTCCTCCCTGCCCACTGAACTGGAGAAGTCTTTGGATCGGATATTCCTTTTTGATGGTAAGAGTCTGTGCACACGAGCATAATACATATAGAAATTTCCTTCATAATGGCTTTTGTGATAAAAAGGTTCACAGATTTGAGCTTTGACTAGTGAACTCAAACATCAACAAACCCTACAAAGTAGAATCAGCACCAAAAATGGATCAAATCTAAGTTGCAGAGCCCATCTGTAACATATATAATGAACTCACTGCCTTAATTTACACGTGATTCTTAGAATCAAAAAGATTTTTCTTGCTTGTCTTTAATAAAGAACAGGCACCATAAACATGCCCAAAGATGCATTTTGAGAAATTAAACGTTCTTTTTAATGCTATCCTCCAATCAGATCTGAAGCAAGTTTAGAGAACATAATTTAGTATCCATCTGGATTACTCTTTTCTTCAGTTTGATAAATGCAAGGAAAATACGTAAACTGATTCTAGACTTTTTCATATATATAATTTATGAAGATTAAGACTAAGATTAAATTATTAGAGAAAAAAATTGAGATGAAATTATTAAAGAACTACTGAAGTTGTTCTTCAGCAAAGGAAGCTTACTCCAAATTGTGAACCATCAAAAGCAATCAAAACTCCCAAACACGTGAACATCATCTACTTATTTTTCCACATGCAGTGATCAAGGTGTTTTTTTTCTGTGGTTCTTTTTAGCACACTGGATCTGGTGATCAGGGAGGTGGACAGTCCCTTATGTCACCTGGAAGTTGCCTAGAAGACTTCAGATCTGCACCATTCATTGAATGCCAGGGTCAGCGGGGAACATGTCAGTTTTTTGCTAACGAATACAGTTTCTGGCTGATAACAGTGATGCCCGAATTGCAGTTCGCATCAGCCCCTCTGTCAGGAACTCTCAAAGAAGGACAGGAGCAGAGGAAAAAAATCAGTAGGTGTCAAGTATGCCTGAAGCATGGCTAACAGTTAGGACAAAACTGAGCAGTGTAGGGAAGAGCAGCATGCTAAAGGTTAAACATTACTTGATATTGGAAAGTCCACATTTGTTTTGTTTGCATTGATAAATAGCAGTGAAAGATGCATCTTTTGACTTTTATCCACCCATATGCATGTCTACAAATACTAAAAGCTACTGTAAACCACCTGAGACCAGAGAAAAAGAAAAAAAAAAAAAAAACAAAAAAAACCACCCACACATCTGTCACACCGGAGTTTACTACTGTAATATACAGGAAACAAGGAGAGTTTGGAGTCTTGAATAAGTTGATAAGTTGTACTGGATTACCAAGGAACACATCGCATGATTATGAGAGACAATAGATTTCCTGTTAGAAGAAATATTTAGAAGAGGAGGAGTATGTGTATTTTATAAGACATCTTATAAACAGCACCTCTCACTCAAAGATACATAGAGATGTGCAAGTACGCAGTGCTTTCTCAGAAGCACAGAACAGGTGGGGGTGGCAGGGACCTCTGGAGATGATCTGGTCCTACCTTCAGAGGAGGGCCCAGGATGGCATCCAGTCAAATCTTGAATATCTCCAAGGATGGAAACTCCACAACTACCTGCGAGAGTGATGAAGAAGTGTTTTCTTATGCTCAGATGGAGTTTCCTGTATCTCAATTTGTGACTGTTTGTTGTCCTGCCACTTGGCATTGCTGAGGAGACTCCTGCTCAGTTGTCTTCACTCCCTTCTATGAGACATTGCTAAACATTGATAAGATCCCCCTTCTCTTCTCCAGGCTCTTCCCAGCTCTCTCAGCCTTCCCTCATGAGAGATGCTCCAGGCCTTAATCATCTCTGTAGCCCATTTGGGACCTGTTCCAGTAATTCTGCGTTTCTCTTGTCCCAGGGAGCCCAGCAACGGACACAGCGCTCTAGACGTGGCCTTAGCAGTGCTGAACAGAGACCTGCTGCGTCTCTGTGGCAACCTGCCTGCAGTGCTCTTCCCATGGCCCAAGAGACTGTTGGCCTTCTTTGCCAAAGGGCACATTTCTGGCTTGTGTTCAACTTGGTGTCCATCAGAAGCCTCTCTGAGGCGCTTTCCAGATGGTCATCTCCCAGTGTGCGATGGTGCTGCATAGGTGCTGCCCCCGGTCCTACGGAGGGGCACAACTTTGTGCTTCCCCTTGTTCAGCTTTGTGGGTTTCCTCTCTACCCATTTCTGCAGCCTTTCGAGGTTCCTCCGCATAGCAGCACAACCAGCTGGAGCATCAGCCACTCCTCCCAGTGTTGTATTATCTGCCATCTTGCTCAGGGTGCCTTTGGTCCCATGATCCAGGTCATCAATGAGGAGGTTAAACCATATTGGCCGCAGTATCAACACGTGGGGGACATCACTAGTGACTGGCCTCCAGCTGGGCTTCCTGCTGCTGATCACAACCCTCAGGGCAGTTCAGCTGGGTTTCTGTCAAGGGGCATCACAGCCCCTTTATCCTCTGCCTCCACTTGTCTCTATCAGCTGCATCATCAGTTGGTCTACAAAGATGTTATAGGAGACACTGTCAAAAGCTTCACTCAAGTAGAGATACTCTTAAGCATTGTAGCTTTGATTCCCAAGCTAAAAAAGGTTGCCCACTGTTTTTGTGGGAGGGGCAAAAATGTAATTTTATTGAGAATATAGGTTTGCACATAATAAAAACAGTAAAGATCAAATCTTGTTTTTGCAGTACAGAACAAGCGGGAAAAGAACTGTTAATTGAGCTTTTATAAGCAACAAAAAAGTTGCCAAAACATTAGGAGCAGATTGTTATGTAAGAAAAAGTTAACTGAGATAATGAAGCCTTAAAAAGCTGTATTTATATTTGCAATTAATTGTTTTCCAAGCAGTTAAATGAAATTGTTAAGTTCTAGTCCAAAGCAGTTGCCAATGTTAATTAAAAAGAAATGGTAGCCTGGTGATAAAATGGGTGAATTCATCTGTGTGATGCATAAAAGAAATCTTCAAACAATCACCTAACCCTGAAGCAAATAAGTTTTGTTCATTTTTGTTTGTTTGTAAATATACCACAAAAGGAAGGTGAACCTTCAACCTTACAGCACCTTATAGAATCTTGGCTCTGGAGTTATTTTGATATTATTGACAATGTTTATTGTCAAAAAGTTTAGATGCTAAAGCACTACCTTTTGTAAAAGCTGAACATACCTGTACATTCTTCATTCATCTATAAAGGCACAAAAGTAGGATATGTGCATTTGAATCAAAGTGAAACTACTAAAAAACACATTGGTTGCAGATGGAGAATTTATTGTGTGAGGAAGGGCCATAAATGCTCTTTTAGCCCTTAAATAAGGGATATTTTCACAGAAGAGAATAAAATGTCTTTCCAGCACTTTTGTGCTACAAGATTTTTTTTTTTTTTTTTTTTTTGTGAACAAAGTGATTTTCAAGCAGACCAAGAACGACATCTGTAAATCCTAATTCAAGAAAAGCTCCTTGTAAAGATACCACAAGCACGCAAGGTGATCAGACAATTTGAAAGCAGATCCAGAGCCCGAAACAGCAGGAAAAAAAGATGCCGCAATCCCAGTAAAGGAAACCGGGATGGGCTTGTCCCTTCTGGTGCAGCCATGTCAGCCAGTGTCCCTTCTCCGCCAGCACGGAGCAGCTCTGCTGACCCGGGGCTACCTGGGGCTCTGCCCTCCTGCTCTCCCAGCTGGGAAGCTGCCAAGAGCCCGCGGGCTGTCCCGGCCCTGAGGCCCTGCCCATCTCCACAGCTCCTGGCTGGTGCAGCTGCCTCGGGCTCGCGCGCAGCCATCGCCCCGCGCACCCCTCCACGCCTGGCAGGACGCACGCTTCTCGAGCGGGGATTAACCGCTGCGTCAAGGAATTTAGTCCATCCTGCCCCACTTGGCATCCCCCATGCACAAAAGACTCTGACTTTCTGGTTGTGGAGAGTCTTAAGCTACAGGATCTCCATCTCCAAGGTGCAGAGCTGTGAGAAGAGAGCAACTAGCCAGAGGAAGCCCCAAGCCTTAGCTACCTACTCCTTAAGCTGTGCAAACGACTTTTCCAAAAACGCCACAGCTTATTTTTCTGAGACACAATTGGTTTCAGTTTCTATTCAGCAGAAGTTGGATACTGCATTTCCTTTAGGCCATGCTCCTGCTTCTTCAGTGGATTTGGGGAATTCCTCGCTAAGGTCCCATAAATGAGCACTCACCAGCCTCATTCTCATTTGCAGCCGCTGCTTGTGTCCATTTCAGACCACAACAACAGTGCTGAGGCTCTCAGAACTGACTGTATTATGGGCATGTAAATAAATTATAATTAAATCCTTATAGACTCTCTCACTAAAAGCTTTGTCACAGTAAGGCAAATTAAAGACAAATAAGATGCAATAAAATGGGATTTGGGAATTGAGTTTCTATTCAAAAAAAAGAAAACCTTATAATACCCACCAAAAGCAAAGAAACAAAGACCTAACCTAAATAAATAATCTAAAGCCTCTTTTTAGAACTGTATCATCTTGCACTTGCTTTTAAATATGATGTAAAACAATCATGTTTTCTGGTATTTTGATGCACACTTCTTGCAACAGTGCCAAGAATGGTTTACTAAGGTTCATAAAAACATACTATACTGGAGATTTTTAGACTGTCATTGATAGTTTGGAATATATAATAAGTATGCCAGTTTGTTTCATGCTTCAGCAAGATCTGCCTAAAATATTGCACTAATTAAAGTTGTAGATAAATTGCTTAATATGATAAAGCAAGCAAGACATAGCCAAAATTAAAAAGCAACATGTGCTTTAGTTCTGTAATCATTGGTCCTGTGATTGTAAGCAGAAAATAATTAGGTGGGTTATTCATATGGGATTTAATTATGAAGTTATGTATAAAAAAGAATAGTTAGACTGCTTATAAGAGTTAAAATCTTCCTCGAGGCAATGGCCTTGTGCTGGTCCTTATAGCACACGTTACCTGCACTACTCTATTCAAGAGCTCTAGAGCTTGGGTAAGCCTAGCAGAGAACTGAATTTTATCCTAACACAGCAGACAATATGGAAAAGTGTCCGGGCTACACTGGATGGTCACTGGCATTAAAACAGTTATGGATGAACTACCCTGGAACTGAATTTAGAACTAGGATTGACAGCGAAGCAAGTTGCCTTCCCACCACCCTGGCAAACGATGGCACCTGGGTGCCACGGGCCTCTAACTCATGGCAAATCCTCAGGACACTGGCTACGTTTTCCCTCTGCTCTAAGGCAGGAGAACAGCCATTACTTCTCAGTAGTTCATAGAAGCTTTTGGAATAAAGTTAAACCCCAAACTCCCTCACATTCAGCTTGGTAAAACAAAATTCTGCTCACCAGAAAAGCCAGATCTGACCACAAAAGATACCTCTGTGTTGGGCTCTGTATGCACCACTTTGGCAGTTTTGCGTGAGGAAACAACACTGGTTTCTTTTCCTTTAAGAGAAGATTAGAATTTCTCACAGGTAAAGAGCAATTAAATTCTGATGGGAATTGAAGCAATCTACATTACAAATGGCTACTCTGAGGCAGCTGCAGCTGTAGTTCATTAAGCCTCTGCATACTATATCTTAAAAATGCTAAAGCAAGTTAGTACTTTCAAATGCTTTGCTTTATTGTGCTTAAACATTTAAAATGCATGTAAAAAGTGAAATACATGCAGTAAGTGCTATCAATACTATATAATTTTTGGCCATAAAAAGAGTTGAGGATATATATCTCCGCATATATAATGTGTACTTCCTGATAAAGTGTAGAAACTGAGAATTTTACGTACTCTGCCTAAAGAAATATTTTATCATTTCAGCATGTTTGAAATGAAATGCAGCAATGATCATTCATCCTCTGTTCTACTAGTTACAATGACATAATCCAGCTCAAAATACATATTTCTGTATGTGGATAGCTCCATCTGTATTTCAGGCCACTGTAGCAGTGAAAGAGGTACAAAAACACATTCTTAATACAGTAAAAAGACTCAGTTCCAAAGAGCAGCTAAAACCTGTTCCGCTGACTCCTCCTGCAGACACACTGTGATGCACACCTGGTGGTAAGAGCCCAGCCTGGTGCAGGAGAGCACCTGTGTGTACACCAGCACCTACTTCAGAGCCATGCTGAACAGGAGAAGGTGGCCAGAATCAAGGCCACTCTGACACAAACCCGCATTGTGGATCTGTTCTTGTCGCTGTTAATGCTGCATGCAACAGAAGGGGGAGCTCTGGCCCTATTTCAAAACTTTTATCAGAAGCTGCTGAAATAATTTTCATACTGATGCAAACGAAAACTCCTACAGGCACCAACTGAATTATGCTGTTTAAACTGAGGTTGAATTGGGCTCCTTAAAAACATGACATGTTCTTTAGGCAACAGAATATACAATAGAGGCAGAAGAATACGCCTAACACTTAAAGCAGAAGTGAAAGAAAAATAGTCAAAAGTAATTTCCTACTCATTTGCATTGTACAGATTGAAGGGACATTCCTTAATTTCTAACCTGGGCATGAAAAATTCTACATAAGTCACTGGATTCACAGGAGAGATGCCCACCAAGAGCTCTTAAAGGATCCTTGTGAAATTCAGCCCAAAACCCAACCCAACTCACTCAACTAAGACAAGAGCAAGTAAACAGTAGATGTTCAGCAGCTCTAACAGACACTGGTGTAACCACCTCTTAAAAGACTAATGGAGGAAATTCCAGAACATCCTTAACCTGTTTCAAGGATTCATTACCCACATGGCTTAAATCCCTTTGCTTATATTTGTTTTGCTGCAATGGAAACTAACGCAATTCATTTACTCCAAGCATGCAGTGGAAAAGAAATATCCAAGCTATACAAACGTGCATAGTGAACTGTCTTTCTGCAGTATTCTTACGCACTGAAAAAGTAACTGGATACGAGTAAATATTACAAGGCTTAAACCCTCAAAAGATTAATTTTCCTCTGGAGCCGTATCTACAACTAAAAGCTCAAAACAGTCAATATTTGCTTACTCTCTGAAATTTCCTAACAAGTAAGACAAATTGCCATTCAGATTTTTTTTTTAAACATACAATAAAGTGGAAAATGCTTAAATAATCCAAGGTGAATATATTAGTGTATCCTCAGGGCAACAATTATTTGTCCACTGACCAAATATTCTGCTTTTATGTGCCAATTTACTCTGCTATCACAGTAAATGCAGTCACCATAGCAACTCCCAGCACAGTACCATCACTGAGATAACATTCGTCTTCTTAAATGAGCAACAAATTTTCATGGCACTTAAAAAAAAAAAAAAAAAAGTTTTTCTAGAGCAAATTGTGTTCTGCAAAAAACATCTCCTCACATCAGGTTCCTCTTGCAAAATTAGCCAGAAGCATCAGCTAAACCTCAGTGAAATCAGAAACAAAAAGAACCAAACACACACACGGCCGCTACTTGAGGCCAGTGGGCTCTGCCCCCCATTCAAAGGCACTGCCGGCTCCCAGTGCGCTTGGGGCGGTCCGGCCACGGGGAACAGGTTGCACATCCGGTGAAGCCAGCAGGTTGTTCTATTCTCCTCCTCTGTGTACTCCCTGGGGAACCACAGTGCCGGAGTGTTGGTATCTGACAACCAACTGCTTTTGGTTCAAGGGTGATTTGCCCTTTACCAGGTAGACTATTATTAAGTTATGATTCACTAATCATGGAGTGAGAAGTGATAAAAAGCAACATCCACTCCCTGTCACCACAAAACCAGAGGAGCCCTTCTGCAGTTGTACTAACGTATTTTTTCAAGTTCTTCAATCAAGTTTCTTTTGCAATCTTCAGGCACAGGTTGACCTATGAAGTCCCACAGCCTTTTTTTTTTTTTTTCTCTCTCCTTTTTTTCCCCCCTCATTTGGTCAGGATCATTGTATGGACTAACAGTGCTCTTGCAGGTTTGCTCTGTTGTCTCCAATTCAAGCTCCTTAATTATATAAAACTAAACCATCTGCCACAAAGACCCTTAATTAGGGATGTGGAATTTCTTACCTGGCACCTGATCACAAAGTGCAGAGGAAGCCCTAAACATTCACAAGGTATCACAGATCCCAAGAAAAAGGAATCAAATTTCAGATATGAAACATTTATACAGGACTACATTTTTTTTTCCTTGAAGAATCCTTATTTTATGCAGGCTATGTCAGCCACTAAAGAGGATGAGAGAATATTTAGTGTGAAATACCAATTTATGTAGACTGTCCTGAATTTTTGTCCCTGAAGTGGAACAGAGCATATGTTAGAAATTCACCTGTGACTTGCATCTACCATCTTCAGGCCTCTGAAACCTGAGCAGGTGGTGGTGGGGAGCACTAAAGGACACATCCATATTCTGTAAGGAAAGCATAGGGTAAATGGCTACTAAGGAATCATTCTGTTAATAAACTTTCCAAAATACTATAAATAACAGAACTTCTTCCCAACAACTCAAACTTGCACAGAACTTAAAAGGGGCAAAATTAGACCCAGCATAAGTTATCTGCCCCCACAGTGTTACAAACCTTCAGTTTAATAATATTGTAATTTAAAATGTATACTTTATTAACCACCATAATGAAAAACAGGTTGTTTCTAAATGTGAAAAAATATTTATTTCAATTTCAATAAATCAAATGTATAGAAAAAAGTGCAATGAGCTAAACAACTTACTACTGACAAATTTAATTAATATTTAGTGGCAAGTGCTTGACAAAATAAGAATAAAGAGGGGAACCCAAACACAGACCCTCCACATGAGGAGAAAACGAATTTTAACAAAAGAAGTAAGGCACATTGAACTTTCCAGCAGAGCACTATGATTAGTTTGAGGCACCAATGCTGTTCTTTCCTCATTTACAAAATTATTACACGCTAAGCAAAACATTCAAAGCCTACACATTTTTTTAAAATTTCTTACAACTACTTAATTATGTGTTTAAAAAAAAAAAAATTGACCTACTAGGAGATGTGGATATCTGCTGCTTTATTCTGTGGCTACTGCTTATATTGTTATACTGCATAGAACAGCCAAGAGAAGACAACAAACGTCTCCGGTCCCTAAGTACTAAGGGCCTCAGAAAACGCTGCAGTGCTAGCAGTGCTCTCTCACTGCCTTAGTGAGCATGACCAAAGTCGCACCACAGTCCTGTCTCTGGGCCCCCAGGACCTCAAAGGCCTCATACCCCACAACCTCCTACTGTGCTGCTCCTGGGCACAAAATCAGCACGAGGCCTAAGCATACGGTGGACGCGGAAATGGCAGAGAAGAGAGAATAGCCCTGCGTTTTTCAGCAAAGAAAAGGTTCCGTTATGCACATTAGTGAAAACCAGAAGATGTACTCTATTTAAACAATATACTCAATTTACCTGCAGGATTTTTTTCTGTATGAAAAATACAGCGCTATATTACATTCAAAATACAACTCAATGGAGAAGGACAGGTGTCAAAACTTTATAAAGCACAGATCAGTGATCACACAACCCTGAAAAAACGCATTAAAATGGTTGATCCTAACATGCAACTAAATCAGTGCTAAAGAGATTTCAGCAATTCTGTGCCAAAAGACAACCACCAAACTCCTCTTGTGCAATTGCACCTCCTCTTCAGGACTGAAAATAGTTATAGAAGGACATCCCCAATCTCACGAGAAATTCTCCCATTGAAAAAAGTTTGAGCAAAAAATAGCTTTTCAAAATGCCACTGGAACAAAAAACACTCCATTTGTTAATGTTACTAAATGGATAGATGTCTTCAGCTTTGGTTCTGTACTTGTGAGATTAACTGAGAGTCATCCTGAGGGCAGCCTGTATAGAGAGAGGGTGCAGGGAGCCCTTGTGGTACCACGGGGATGGCCCTGCCTGACAAGCAGCGCACGCAGGGTCACTCCAAGGTGGCAATGGAGCTCTCGCGTCTCCAGCTGGGTGGCCGGAGAAATGACTTCTGGAAAACAGAGTGTTCAAGGTTCCCCATATTCTGACCAGATCTCCAGAAGTCTATGTCTTACAGCTGCTACTGGACCTCAATGAAATACATATACAGAAACAGTAACACTTTTAAAGCTGCATGAATAACATGTACATGATACAATTTCCAAAGCCTGCGGAATATACAGCCTTTTAGGAAAGAAATAAATGATTTTTAAAGGTTGACATTATTAAATAAATACATTATCTACATGGCATATCCATCTCCCTTTCTGTAGAAGTTCTGAGAGAGTTATTTTAACTCTATAAAGGAAAGTTTTTGGATTTAAACAAAGATAGGCTTTAGGAAATTATAAGTAGTGATAACTCACACACAACCTCTAGATAAAAATGACAGGATCTAAGGAAGACTGCAATACCCAAAGTTATATTAAATAACTTCTTAGGATAACAATACCTGTATTTTTCTTTCTCTACACAGCTTATAAGACTGCTAGAAAGCTCAAGCCTATAGGCTGCTATCAATGCAATCTTTTAAAATGACATTTCACACGTCAATCCCAAAGCAGTAAGTCATTATGCATATATAAAGTTTACAAGTAAGACTTCTATAGTTTAAAACTATTAAAAACACAAATATAATGGCTTTGTATGTGATGAAGAAAATCTGAGAATGTGAGCAGTCAAAAAGCCAAGGAATTCTTCCAGCTATACAAAAGAAAGAGCACAAGTGGAGTGCGTGCAAAATCCTCCGTCCACCTAGCAGCCTTCTCCCATATTCTCCCATGCATCAAGACTGAGAAATGTAAAAATCACAGTTTGAGTCCTCCCATCTCATGCTTCTGATACAAGTTCTGATTGAGCCTGAACTCTCCCAAAACCTCAGCATATTTTGCAATTTTGCAACTGGTAGCATACAAACGATTACAAATGAATAATCCGACAAATATTTTGGTAATTCTGAAGGGCACTTTGCAATTCACATCAACACCTGCTAATTTCACTGTCTCTCAAACCTACGAAGTCTTTGCCTTCTCATTTCCTCTTCTGACAGCTGCTCAGGTGGAAACCAAAAGCCATAGGGTCGCCGCATGTTATTATGTGCTGCTCCACCAAAATCTGCAAGACACAATGAAAAACAATTGCTATTTTGTTCTTTAATATGGGCAAATTCACATATCACCAAAACATGCTAACACAGAGGCTAACAAAAAGTTGAGTGTTTCCAACTCCAATTGTTAAGGACAATTACAGTCTACAGCAACTGTTCTTACAAAAGCATCCACATTTCTCCCGCACCTTCCCCCCAAAAAAAACAAAACAAACAAGCAAAATAAGTCAAGTACATATTTCCTTAGAAGTTCACATTTTTCACAAACCCTACTTCATAATCTCCATCTTAAACTTTTTAGATGTCCTCAGGGGTTTCTCCTGGCAAAATCAGCTTTTGGATTAGCTGTTAGCATTGCTGTCCAGCATGTGGTGACCCATACCAGATGTACATAAAACTCCTTTTTAGTTGACAGCAAGCAATTAAGAAATAAACTACACGTGGCAGTTCAGATGGAGAGAAACTAAGTAAAATAATCTGAGCAGAAATAGCAAACAGCAAGGCTGACAGTTCTCTGTCCTGGGTACTTTCTCCTGACACTGGCACAAGAGAAAAAGAACAAACTATTCCAGCTACTGTGAATCCAAAATTCACATCCAAGGCAGAGAGCGAGGAAAAGAGCAGAGGCTGTGGTTACTCACACCCTCAGCCTCCTATATCCTGGCAGGGCTTAAGAGACAAAGATGTGAGGCTGCCTTCCAAGCTTATGTGCAGTATTAAGGATAAACTAACTAGCTTTAACAATTTCATGACAGACCTCGTAGTATCTTGTATTTCTTAAACATGCATCTCGAGACCTTATTTAAGTTAGCAATATGAATTTGGAAACAAAAAGCAAGTATCATACTAGTATGTTTATTTTCAAGACAGATTTTAATTGCAGCTGTGTCCTGTACCAGAAATTGCACTGAACAGGGTAAGATCTATTTATGTTAACCATCAAAGTCCTGCTTCCAAATATCCCTATTACTTTCTTATTCAATTACATAGGGCTCTACTCACAGAGTACTCACCAACAAATGCAAGTTTCTGTAAAAACATTAGAACATGTATACTATATTTTCTTCTTTATTTGCCAAGAACTTAAACTCTTGAAAAATGCTTTGAGATAAGTAGCTGCTCAGACACGAGCAGGTGGCAATATTGACCTGAGAATTTATCAAAGGAGAAGCACCAGTTAAGAGGATCTTTTCAAATTTGTATTAGCATGCAGAAAGTGAATTTAATGTGCAATATGCACTTGGTATCTTATCTTCAGCTTGTTCCTGTGTCTCAGCTGGCTAAATGCAAAACTGAAATACATGCAAGTTGTTCCCTAAATCTCTGAAAATGCCATGCCACTATGTGACCAACACTGTGCAAAACCCCTGATTTCCTCAGCACCTCTTGCCCTACCTGTACGCACACTTTTCCATTGCGGAATAGCATGCGATAGTAAGATGCCTAGTATGTTCATCACTTGTAAGCAAAGTAGAAAATGTTTTAAAAAATATAAATTTCTCCATTATATATTGACCCAGTAAGAAAAGTCTCTCGATGTATTTTGAAAAGCTTTATCGTAATCTTCAAGAGATGTATTTGTACATCAAAAATATGGAAAATGAAGAACTGTCTGAATGCAAGGGTTTGAATATATGAATACATATATTATGTATGTATTTAAATAATCCTTTTACCCAAAGAGTTCCCTAATATCTTTCATTTTTAATACAACAGAAATGTTAATAAAATAACATACTTAACTAACAAAATATGCAGAAATAGTAATTTGTCACAATTACCTTCTATGCAGAAAAAGACACAATCTTTTCAGCACCGCAGGAAAAAAAAATATATATATATACATATATGTATATATAGAGAATGTCAGGGAAAAATAGTTCCTCTATATTTGAGGGAAGCTAAAAATATGTAGAATTGAGGGCAGTTATCAAATAGCAGGAGTTCCCACGGCAGATTTTCAGAGGCCACAGCACTGTATCACCTCAACACCACAGTCTGCCCCCAGAAAGGTTGGACTCACAAGCAACTAATTCCAGTCTCAAAAGCCATGTCAGACATGGAGGAGAAGCCATACAGAAACCGTACAGGCACGACTTGATCCCATCTAGGCTTAGACCTCATCTTTTTCAAACAGTTCCGAGATTTGAAATGTCATTTTGAAAGACTAGCAGGAAACAGTAAACTACCCTGTACTGAAAAGCAAAGAAGATAGAAAACTTTATGCAGCAGACTGCTTTAAGCTATTTGGACAGAGCTTTGAGGAACAATTTAATAGCCACTAATGTAACTTATCACTACGTGAGACCTGAGCCCATTCGTGACTCGCAGGGGAAGGTGCCTCTGGTGACACAGCTCCATCACCCAGCAGATGGCACCGGAGCCACGCAGGCCACCACAGAAATTAGGACAAGCTCCAGCCAACGAGGCATTCCGCACTGTAAGCAGAATTAGGGTTATTTTGAAACAGATGGGCTTTACAGAAGCTGCTGCACTGAATATTAGAGAGTTGTTTATTGTCTGGCTGGTCTGAAACCCAGGGATTACTTGCCAGCATCTAGCAGTTTCTCTGTCACATCAAGTTTCATCAAAAGGAAAGCAAAATGAAAGCCACTGGAATAGACAGATGGATAGGTATGTAGTTAGCTAAGATTTTTAGAGAGAGATTTTTTGATAATAATCCAGTCCTAAGTTCAGAACTTATATTTGTCATTATGTACAATATTTACAGCAGAACGTTTGTTCTGAAAAGAGCAGCTGAATAACCAACATTTCAATGCTGCAGCTGAACAGCTACACATCCTGCGTCTATAAAAACAAGCCGCTAAGTTTTGCCTATCTTGAAACTAAGTAAAATCTATCTAGTATTTTTAGCACAAGCATTCTCAACACAAGGCTGTTCTTGGACATGTGCTACACTCTCTCTTGGGCTTTTCTATTCTAATAGCAATCAGCTCAAGACTCTTATCCCCAGATCTTTTTCACACATTCTCAGCATATTAAGCACTCAAATACAGTTACTAGGTGCATAGCCTAGAAAAGAAGACAGAAAGGGGTGAAAAACTAAGAACATCAGCAACAATTCATCACTTGTCTGGTAGAAACAGCAGGCCTCTAAAGGTGAAGGAAATCAGTTGATACTTGAAAAAGTATAGAGAAATATTTCCCCCTAAAAGCACTCAGGTGGAAACATGACATTTAATGAGTGAAGATTTTGTTTCTGACTTGAGCACAACAGATCTTCCTCAAAAAATGTCTCCACCATTCAGAAATCTCAACAGCAAGTTCTACTGAAGGAAGCAATGTGCTAATATGCAAGTGCTAGATACTATTCTTATTCATTCACAAAGCTATGACATATATGCAGATCTAATTTAGGTCCTACTAAAGTTTGATTCTTAAATATTCATACCTTCCTGTTGCTTAATTACTTAACTGTAAACCGCAACTAACATTTGCATGTAGCATCTTTTGGATATCATGTATGAATTTGAGGCTATAACATTTCAATTGGAGGCAAGCATCGTGAACAGAAATACCCACTAAGATTCATTTACATTCAAACGCCCTTCACTAACAACAGGAGAAGACATGTGCAGGATTAAGACTTACAAGAGAACTACCTTTAATGTACTTGTGTATACATACGCACACATTATCTCAAGCACTGCTTTTACACTAGTTATAGCAGACTTAAATACACATATTTATCTTTAAAATAATTCTACCACCAAATAACAAGTTCAATAAAACTGTAGGAACTGTATGGTCAAATCCTGTATACACAATTAACTATATGGACTCAAAAGCAGAGCATTTGCCTTTCTTCCTGTTTAAACCAATGAAGGGTTAAACACTTTGAAAACTAACATTCAGGTTTCTAATGTGAAACTTTATTACTTGTAGTAACTATCCAATGTTTCCCATGACAAAGAACTACAACAGCTGTTACTCCTGTGAACCTCTGGAGGCAGCCTCCAATTCTGGGTGCTCTGCTCATAGAAACACAAGGTTTTTGCAGCACTGCACGGCCGTGCTCTTGCACACAAGAGCATACGCACCCTCGTTTACGCTTCTGTGTGGCTAAAGGAATCATTTGCAGCTACTGTCCCTCTGAAGATGAGGATGGCTTACATAGTCACTCTAGTCACCTTGTATAGTGTGACTCCAATCACCCTTCAAACCTTTCTGCTAGGAAATAGAGAGCAGAGAGTCTCTGCTTCTTTATTCTCAGGTAACTTGCTTGTGGTTCCCAGAAAGGTTACTTTTCCCTTCTTCATAAAAGTGATTATCAAAAGTTTTATATGGGAGGAGAAAGTACTGAGGAGATACAGTGCTATGGTGCCATTCCTGTTAATGGACTGCAAGGTAAATACTGCTACGTATCCTCTTCCAGGTCTCTGAAGAGTTTAACAGGAGCAGACTTCACATTCAAGACCATCTTGTAATACACCCAAACATAATTAAAATATGTAATTGCTGCTGTGATGTCTAGTGAACCCTTTGCAGAAACGATCTAATCTGTCTGTACTACAGGTTTGCTAAATGTACCTGCAATTGCATTAGCAAAAATCTGCCTGAACTAATAGAACTAAGACTTTCTGAGCTGGATCTCATCCAGTCGCTTTCAGGGCGGGCAGAGCTTGCTCATGTCTGTCCACAAGACTGCACAGACTCATGAGATTGAATATGAAAGACAGAATTGTCCCATATATTCTTTTGGTGCATAACCTACTACTGTTGCAGACAAATGATAGCAAGAAATGTACATGGTAACTTGTAACACAAATGCAAGCTACAGCCTCCTGATGGAAAACAAATAATTACGGAAGCGTAAAGGATACCCAGTCTTTAGAATTAATCTAACCAAAAAATAGAGTTAAAATAAGCCAACCAACAGATAAATCCAAGGTTAAGAATATTCACTGACCTTAGTATGGAGATGTTAATTAACAATTTCAGTTTACTTCAAAAATTTTCATAATATTTTAACAAGTGTAAAAACCATATTTAGAAAAACAGTTCATGTTCCCTTGGTGTGTTTCTGCATGCCTAACAGAGGTATAACAATACAGAAACTCCAAACAAAATCCACTTCCCAATGCCAAAAATAAGAAACCTAAATGGATATATGGAGACAGCAACCCAGGCTGGAGCCTCTCCACAGCAGCTACCACTTTGTCCAGAGCACAGGCAAGTGCTTTTATGTAGCCCACACACAGCTTCATCTAATTATGCCCACAGCTGTTAAGCAGAACTGCCTGTTCTGCAGCAAGGTGACCCTGCCAAACCCACTGTGGAAGGAACAATATTTGTTCCTTTAAAAAAAAAAAAAAAGAAAATCAAGTAACTTGAGGGAAAAAAAAAAAAAAAATCTTCTGAATTAGCAGCCTGATCCAGAGACCACTAAAGTCAATGAAAAGATTCCTATTTGCATCACTGAATCTTGGATCAAAATACCAAAAACAGATTCTATCTCCATATGCAAACCATGTTTTTCTAATAAATCTAGTGTGAATGTAAAAAACATTCCTAGCTGCAAAGGTATTTTTTTTCAACTTTTAAAGTGTTTTCTTCCTATTTTCATTTTCTTTGGAAGTTGAAACTTTTGCAAGGAGGACACCGTCCAAAAAAGAGCTGCAGTGGCAAAACCTTCAAAAATGTTTGTGTATTTCAGAATTGACAAGGGGGGAAAAAAGGCAGCATTCTGCATAAATTTTAGCATGATGATGTCCACAAATACTTTGGTCAGTGTTAGATACTTCTCAAAATACAAACAAAATTAAGGCTTGCTGGCGCTCCTATCTGATAAAAGTCTTTGGAGCAAAAGATGAACTTTACATCAAAAATAATCAGGATGTAAGAACATACATGTCTCTGCCAACTTGCTGCCTAAAGATTAAAAAAGTTAATCCCTCATTCAGGCAGGGTTCTCAAGAATACATGACATTCTACCAAGGGTTTGATGGAAGGAATTCATGATATGACGCACTGTAAAAGTGTGTCATAACCTCGAGAATGTTAATAATGGAGAGGAACAATGTCAGCACAGTGCAGGGTACAGGACAAATGAGAGCAGAGCAAACAGCACCAGGACAAAAGCACAGAGCAGAGTCGCCTCAGAAGACAGCTGTGCCAGGGTGCCAGATCACAGCCCTGCAACCATGCACAGGCTACACCCTTCTCAGCAGGTGTATGCCACAACATTTCAGTGTCGCCTATTTTCACAACTTGCACTTTAAGTACAGTCATGGTATAATTCAAACAGAATGGAGACCTGCTTTTAAATTAATGGTGTCAGTGTTTTCATCCCTATAATACAAAACAATTCCAGAAAGATGCACCCAAACAAGTCTTAAAACTTAGGGAATGTTGTCTGTAGCAACAGGCAGAACTTACTGCGTCTTGTCTTTTTTTTCTTCCCCCCCAGGGAGACACATGGTGAACACAATAATTTTCATCTGCATAAGGAACTTTAAAAAGTTTTTAGTAATGATCTTCTTACAGAACACAGTGCTGTAATAGATTTGAACCAGTTTTATTCCATACGCAAAGCGTGCTTCAAAAACAGGAGGAAGAGGAGACACAGAGTGCTCTCAGTAACGGTCATCTCAGGAGCAGGTGAAGTGGGAAAGGCAGAAGACGACGCAAGCTACTGAAGCTCATAGCAGCAGTTAGCGCATTTGCTAGGCTGTGGGTTCATCCATCAAAAGCTTTCTCTGACAACCCAATCCTCCAGACACCTGAGGAAACATTCTCCAAGCTCTACTCTCCAGGGAAAGTTGAGCCTCACCGAGAAGACCAATTTTTAAAGCACATGGATTCACACATTTTAACAGCCCTAAAGACAGAGGAACTGAAGATGGGCAGCACTGAGGATGATAGGAAGGAACAGCGCAAATAAAGGAGGAACTAATTTCCCCTGACTATATTCATCCTACACAAATCTTTATACAATTTAAAACTTTAAATACAGTACCAACATTGAACAAAACTAAATCAAGTGCCGTGATGTCTCTTTTCAAATCAAGCACAACTGCCTGAAACTGCTTTTAAAAGCTGTATTTTCATATCTGAACCAAGCGGATGCTGCTGTAAAGTTAAAAAATAAACAGAACAATAAAAATACTCAAATAGAGCACATTTTTTGGTAACAAGGAGACCGAGGGAGATAAATTTAAAACTAGTATTTTCAAAACACTAATCTAGACAAGGCAGTGCCTTTTTAATGGTCAAGTGGGCACCTTAGAGGACACCTACACCAGCATTCCAAAAGGGGCTATCTAGAACATCTTTTGATTTAAGATCCCTATGTGACCTCTGCAGGGAACACAGCTTGCTGACATACAAAACGAAGGCCTGGCATCAAAGCAGCTGTTCACCTGATCTCACTTCCTAAACTATCACTCCTGTGGCAGAAATAATTGAAGAATGTGCAAAAAAAAAAGTTTCCAAATAGTCAGTTTTTAGTCCAATATACTAAGGCAAACTTAAATGAAAATAATTTTAGAAAACCAAGTTTAGCAACTGCTTCAGTCTGAAGTTAACCTGTTTTGAGAAGGTGAATACTAAAACTAAAATCAGCTATTGCAAGAAAAGGCACAGTGTCAGGTTCTTACTAAGCCATATTGCTACAGAGATAATTAGCTAATAATTCTAGTGCTATTTTAACCTTGCAACTATTGGCATTTTTATTGATTTACTAATAGGCTCCAATTGGTTTAAAAGGACAGTTTATGAACTAGAAAATTAAATGTGACAAAGGCAAAAATCAAGGAAGATACACATTGCTGAGAGAAGAAAAAATATCAAAGAAAATGCTAACATACTGAATTTGATACTTGGTATTTATCTACTTGATTAGTGAGTCAAGGAAGAAGAAATACAACAGACCAGAATCACTTACACTGCAAGTAAGATTTAAATAACTGGTTGAATATAAGTAAAGACAGAATAAAACACAGGTCACAGTTTTCAAATGGAGCAATAGGGTGCTATTTATCTGTATGTTTTATACATATATGTATATATATATATATATATATAAAGCAACTCTATATATAGCAACTATATTTATATATATTGGAAAGCAATTATTATATACATATATATATATAGGAAAGCAACTGTTCTATGTTCCATACACTGAAAATACAGACTTGCAATAAAATCTGAATTGGGAAGATCTGCAATTTTCTTATACTCTGAGGAAAAATTAATATGACTATCATAATTTTAAGCATTTATTTTGTTACATGTTTAGATTTGGATTTTTTTATACTTCATTTTTTAACTTATATTTTTGTATAAAACGAGAGAAAGAAAGCAAAAAAAATTGATCCGCGTTTTAAGAAACTCTGTACTCTATCACCAATTGATTCTTTTAATAAGATAGCAGGATAGTAACACTGTGAACTACAAAAATGGATCAAAATTCTAAGTCTGCAATAGTACATTCTATGGCCTGTTGAAGACAGCTAGAAGCTATCTGAAAGATCAAGGTGACAAAAGGAAGAGAAGTAGGAAATTCACCTTTTTCCCCATCCAAGGCCCCCTGAGTTAGATAAAATAGTTTCATCTCAACAGATGAAACAAGCTTAACAAACAAAAAGCTGTATTTACTTTAAAAACATATTAGTCACTTTTTCAATCCAGCAAAATCTTCCCCTACCACATTACTGCTTCAACCACTACCTTTTGGAAATTATCCTTCGGTCAAGGCAACATGTTCTTTTTTATAAAAGCTAGAAAGCAATAGTGGTGCAAGTTAGTGCAAGTTTTGGGTAGAGATTTATGAACAGTGCATTGAAATGGAAAGACTGGCAGTTATGACTTGGGGCATTTCTTTCTCTTCTCCCTGATGAATGCTTCCTTGCACTCAGGAATAATAAAAAAAACTATAACATTTAATCTCAGTAAATATAATAACTAGATAGCAATGTCACTTCCCTTTTTCATTTTCTTTTTCTTTTTTTTTTTTTTTAAAGATTAAATGTTACAGTTTCAGTAAGTTGAAACAAAAACTCAAATTAGACGCCTTTGACCAAATTCCCAAAAGAATTCCTATTGGCATGCAAGAGATTTATTTTTATTTATTCTTTCCAGTCTTGATACCAGAGAATTTATACCCTTCTAATTTTTGCCCTTTTAAAGTCACCTAAATATATTTTAAAAGATTTGTGTGACATCATGGTGCTCTAATAACGTACTGTTAAGTTCCAAAAGATTTTCCCTGAGTTTCCAGAATCTGAGAAGTATTGTCTACAGAGTATTTTGCCCCCTTTTGACTTCATTCACACTAAGAGATAAAATCCATCTCAATGAGTAATACTAAATCAACTATCAAACTTCAGCCAAATTCAGTAATTTTCCGTTCTTAATATTTTTTTTTCAGGTCCTTCAGCTAAAATTTGTGGTATAAATATACTGCTCCTCAATTAAATATGTAAAAAACAAAAAATAGGCAGAGATAATTTTAGTACTAGAAACACACCATTTTTTCTATCATACTGCTTCATATTACTGTTTAGAGTATTATAAAATATTCTGGTGCAGTAGCTTAATTTGCTTAGCTTTTTTTTTTAATAAAAGTATTTCTGTGTATAGTAACAACATAAGCAAGCAATTACGAATAACTGCACTTTTCACAAAGAGAACAATACTGCATCCTTACATTGCATTCTCAACAATTGTACCAGGAAATTTTCCTCAATTCTTTTTCTGAAGAAAAAATTTTCAAAATATTGGAAACAAATGATGAACGATGCATTTTCTTTTTAACTCCCTTCTCACTATTAATCATAATTAAAAAATATAAGATACTATTCGATTCCTACCTCTTTCATTAAGACTGTTGAACATTGCCCTTTCAAGCTGTTCTTCTTCAGTAAGTCCACCTGTATAAACATCATAGTTCCTTCGTGTGCTGTACTCGTAACCTGGATGATCGTAATACTCTGTAAAATGGGAATAAACAAACTGCTGCTACTCACTGGGACATGGTGAAACAAGATATTATCTTCATACTAGTTTTCTTTCATCAATTATTTTATTCTAATTTTGAAAGGAAGCAAAGTTAGAAGTTCCAAATATATGACAATTTTCTAATTTACAAAGCCAGTTCAGGAGAGTAATAAACAACAGAAAGGTGGACCAAAGATATTAGGGCATAATTTTTCCAATTAACTAAGTAAAAGCTATACAAAAATTTACATAGGTTTTTCAACTTTAGCTTTTAGGTAACTGAGGGCACTTACGTGAGTAGTGGTCTCTCTGATGAGCAGGGTAAGTGGACAAAGAAAAAACACCTAAATATGAGAAGAATTATGAATGCATTATTAAAATAATCATATTGTCCATTTAAAAAGAGAAAGTAAAAAGTATTGTTTCTTTCGGAATGTTTGTTTGATGTGATACAAATACAAAACTATGGACATCCATTGACTTTTTTTTTCCATTGGTGAGCGTATGTAACATTGGCAAGCTTATTTCTGGAGCCAAATACAATATTAGCATGCAATGATAAAACAATATATCTATGCAGAGTATTAAAAACGCAAAAACAACCAAAAAAATCTTCTCTAGAACGTATCCAGAAAAATTTCTTCAGTGAAGTTGTACCTTGAGAAAACTAAAGGCTATAGTAACACTACATTTTTTGTCCTGCTGCATGATGAAAGAAGCCTTTTCCAAAAGACAGGAGCTTCCACTAACATGGATACAAGTAGTAAAAACTAATATAGTAACATACTGTGCTCTATTCATACTGTGGTATACACATACTGTGGAACATACTGTGGTATATTCTCATGGGTTCACCGTACTTTGTTAAAAGTTACATATTTCTATCCCATTTTACCTGAACTCTACCTGTACTTTAAATATACATTTCTAAATTATGTTAGAACTTATTCCTCCAGGTGCAAACCCCTGGAGGACACACTTATTGGTTATCGTCCACATTAAAAAAAAAAAAGCTTTTCTTTTGTATTCTGTTTAATAAAAACATTATCAATCACTAAAATGCCTGATTTTTTTCTGTTAGATTTACTCAGTTTTAAAAATAAAATGTTGCTTACACAGATTTCACTAATGGAACCAGCCATATACCTGCACAAGCTTTCATGATCTTTTTCAGTGGTCCCACGGTGTACATCAGTCCAACAAGAATCCCGGCTAAATGCCCAGCAAAAGAAGTCCTAGGAGAAAGGAAAAAACTTTGAGTAATAGAAAGGGTTTTTTTTTTTTTTTTTTTTTTGTAGGGGACTGCAAATGTTGTTGTAAGCCAGAAAATTACTGAGTTACTGGAATGAGACCAAGCACAGAGAAAGAACTTGTCTGCAAAGACAGTGGAGAATTCAAATGTTCATTAATTTCTACTCTGACATACATATTTGCTGACTTCTAATTTTAAAGCATCACTTGAATCTACCTGGGCAGTTTACAAAACCCTCTTCGCATTTTCTAGCATGCTTATCTTGGGGAAAAACAGCAAGGAGATCCACCTCTAGGCTGCATCTGAGAAATGCAGCTTTACCACATTAAAGTCTGAACCATAAAGTTAATCTTATAGCTACTTTACTTCAGTGTTTCTTATGAAAGTTATTTAATTTTACCATTTCATGCTTCCTAGAAATATCCAACAGGGTTAGAACAATGTGCGCTAAGGTGCCAATTTTCTTTCTCTGACTTCTCTAAAAGTAGTGGGTATACAGTTACAGAAAAGCATCCAACAGATATCCTCAACAAACTGAAAACTAATGAGGACAGAGTGTTTTAACTGTCAAAAGGACAGAATACTGCTCACCTAAAAGCATCTAAAGCAAATGCTTTAAATTGCTTCTCTATTAAGTTTTTAAAAGTTATAACACTAGAGAAGCTAATATACTTTTTAATATTTACTAGCATATGTGATTATAAATAACTTGGTCTACTGGATTTTTACTTGCTGTCAAAATTCAAGTAACCCATTTTTTCCCTACTTTATGAAGCAGAAGCAAAACACTTGTCTAACAGAATAGATCTAAACATGCATTTAAAAAAAAACAAAACAAACCAAAAAACAAAAAAAACAAACAAAACACACACACACACACATATACATTCTGGTCAGAAATCCAAAACAGCCACATAGACATGGTAATAATGCTACACGTACTCATGTCAATACAACTTACAAATGTCATTGGTAGAAAAGAGAAGACACATGTGCCGCTAGAGGGAGATGAAAATCAACTCTAAATTCAGTCTTTTGCCACCTACTGAACCATGCTCTGGTACTCAGCGGTGTAGAACTGCAGTTCTCTTCCACAAGTTACCAGCAATTTTTAAGAGGGATAAGTAAATGCTGGGAAAAGTTATAGACAAAAAGTAGGTGGTGAAATAAAGTATAAGGAATTAATTTCAGATTCCCAGTTGCAAAAGATACATCTTTGCCTATTTTGAAGGGTGTGATATCTATTACAGAAAATATCTAATATTTTAAAAAATATTACTCAAAAAAAAAAATTATCGATTTACCTACATTCCTGGAAGCATTTTACAAAATATTCATGCTCATTCGGACTTAGCTGAGCCTATCACTGTTTCACAAAATGCAAAAATCAAGGTCTCTGCTTGTAATACAATGAAAAAAAAAGAGATACAATATAAACAAGCAGAAATGTTCAATTGTAAGAAGTCTTCAGTAGAGCAATAATTTCTATTTCATGACTATCGGATAGTTTAGGTGCCCAAGCTATATTGCCAAGAGGGCAATAGATATCTGCTTCTGATTTAGAATAAAAGAAGTTCTATTCAAAAAGTAGAAATTAACAATTAAAATGTCTAAATAGGATATTCTAAGTGTAAGATAAGATTAAGATTTACAGTCACACTAATACTTTTGGCAGGTACAAAATGAGTATAATATTTGTCAATCTCCCAGATTTTCTCCATATGTTGTGGTACATCTTTTACTCCAAGGCTCTGCTAGAGAGCACACATTCACTAAACAAATCAGTAATAACAAAGCAACATAGTGCAAGAATCTAAAGCTATTTATTTTGAAAAATGATAAATGGTGAGACAATGAGATGAAATCCATGTTTTTATTTTAACACAGAGTTAATTTCCAAATTAAATCAAGCAGGTAGTCACCTACAATTTACACTTCTTGCTATAAAATTAAATCTTGCTTGGAAAGTAGGCAATGTAGTTAATTTACCAGTGCTGAACACTTTCTCTCAACACAAATTAGAGCAAATTAAGTGATCACATAAGAGGAAGAACAAACAAACAAAAAACCCACAGAAACAACATAGAATCCATTTTAACCAGACATTTATTTTACTAGCAGGTTTCCTAATTCCTGGTATTTTGTAATATATTGGAAACTGAGGTTTTGCCTTTCTTGTTTTTAAGGCTAGATCTGACAGAATAATAAAAGACTGGAAAATGTTTCCTGATTATTTATCCCATAAGAAAGTCTCGTAAGAGGCATTCCACACATCACTGGGGGGGAGGGCGGGAAGGACAGAAGGGGAAAAAAACACAACAACAACAGACACCCACACTTGTTGAGTACATTTTTTTTTCTAATCAGTTGTGCAAAGCAACCATCCTCTTGCATGCTGTTCTAGATTCCTTTGAGAGCATTGGGTTCAAAATCTGGCTAAAAGCTAAGCAGGTGGCATCTGTAGTTTCCCTTCAATCCACAAAGCCTTTTCTAGTGTCACAGAAACGAACTGGGTTGGTTTGCCCTGATCTTTCTTGAAATGCCTTTTAGTTGCCTACTACACTTCAATTGCTCCATAGAACAACACAGAGAGGAATAAACAGCTCATCTGGGCTACAACTCTCGGGCTCCTTCCTCTTTCCAACAGGCAGCATCACTTGCCCTTTTCAAATTACCAGAACTGATTTGCTTCAGTTTCCAGAAATAACTCACAAACAGTACCAGGATCCCTCCAGCAGGCTCAAAATAGCCAGCTCTTGAGCACATTTACTAGCTCCAGCCACTGTAACAAGATCTCCCCACTTGCTTATTCTGCGAATCTGTTATCAAATGAGAAGTGTTTATTTGACAATATTCCCCTGATGAATTGCAATGACCTAATGATTTCTAAGAAACAGGACTGGTATTAAAGAAGAACATTAGTGCAGTGATGGCCACCAGATAAAGACTGGTTTCTCAACAACACATTAAAATTACTGATCTGCTCCCACAATTAACAAACACGAGGCTTAAAACTTAAAGATACATGACTTTGATCTGCTCTTTAATTCTTACCATCAGGTCAAAGGATGGCTTACAACTAAACCAAGAAATGTGAAGGACATATCATGCTTAAGTGCCTCCAAGCCCAAATTACACTGCTGTTGCTGCTTTCATTACCATGACATTACTGCAAAAACAAGCTAGTACTTCAGGTAAAGGATGTCAGGAAATCTTCAGTCAAAGCAACAGAAGTGTTTGTCAAGCAAGAATAAGCCAATTCATTGATTCAAACAGCTGTAACAGTGAAGACGTTGCACAAGACCACTTGTATCCTCCCTTGGTGTGACTTGCTGATTTAAAATCCATGAACCTTACCAGTATCGACACGGCAAGACAGCTCATCAATAAAACTCTTCAACAGTAAATATGACTGATAACCAGTGATGATCAGCGATCTCTCTAAACATTAAGCAATAAGTAATTAAAAAGCAGACTAAGTAGGAAAACAGATGCATAACAAAAGGTCTCATGAGAAAAGTGTTTAAATAGTGGAGCTTTTTTTTTTAAAAAAAAAGATAAAGAAAAAAAGTGTTCAAAGTGTTCACACCAGAGACTGAGCCAGGGTTGTGACTGGGAAGGTAAGGTGGAAGGAAATCTAAGTTTAGAACCAGACCTGTCAAAGTGTTTATATAAATAACTTTTAAATGAAAACCTCAGTATTCTTACTGATGTTTGATGTTTTGTGTATTTTTTGTTCAGATATTTTGAGATCCTGTGGATTCATGGAAACCATGTGAAATTAAGAAACTGATTTTCATTATTGATATACTGTAAGTTAAACTGAATGAAACATTTCTAAGTTTCAGCTTATGAGTGATCAGCATCTCTACTACCAAGGTAGATCTGTTGCTCTGCTCTTTTTCTTTGAAAACTGCAGTATTTCTCAGTTTGCAGGGTCTTTTGAAAAGAACACTATCCTAGGTTAACAGATCAAAATTTGACAGAATTGTCTCAAATCAACACTAATCAATGCAGCTTATCTAGAAACAGAATCTTAAAAGAGAAATTAGGACTATAACTAACTAAAATGGAAACTGCTCAAGTAAGACAATTTACATTTTATCTTCTTGCACAGATCTGGAAAACTAACAGACACCTGAAAGTGAATAACTTAAAACTGATCAAAACCCAGGTCAAAGAAGGGGCCCAGAGAAATGCCTGCACCAGTTTTCAGAGCTGCAGTGAAGTACAGAAATACTTGACATCTTCAAGATTATCTTAAATGCAGAATGAGAAGTCTCACTACCCTAACCATTGCAAACAGAACAATTCTGGACAGACGCAATACCAAACATCAATGTTTATGAACTGCTAGAAAAATAAGATCCTCTGTTCTTCTTCATTTACAGCTTTTCACTCTCCCATGATTCTCATTCTTTGTTACTCTTAACATCATGGTTATGTTCAGGCTTTTTTTTTTTTTTTTTCTGGAAAGTTAAGTTCCTAATCCAGCAGTGCCTTCTTTGTCAGTCTGATAAAAATTTGAGCTAATACAAAAACAACCTGAAAGATGAATATTTCCTTTAGTAATGAACATAGGTCAAGCACCTCCATGCATACCACATAGAAGACTTAAAGGCACATGCCCAATTCTGGAATAGGCACAGAGATTAGAAGATAACTTTTCACATGTCTCTTTCCAAGAAAAGATTTCATCCCAAGGATTGCTATAAGAGAATGACACTCCAATTTCCTCACTTCTTGGAAGGTGAGGGGTAGAAGGAAATTGAATGTGGTTTATAATTTCCTCATAACAAAAGTATGAGGAAAAAAATCCAATAAAATCCTAAATTTCTCACAGTACATAAATCAAAATTTCAGTACCCTCAGTATTAGTTTTGAATCTTTCATTGCTTATAGATTCTCAGATGAATCTGCGATACAAATATCTTCTAAGGCAGGCCCAAGCTGAACCTATGTCCTTCTGACCAGACAGAATTCTGCCCCAGTTTTCCAGCTCTCACCTATGCAAAGCTAACTTACACAATCTGACCTACAAAGCACCACTATTAATCTGACACTTCAAATACTACAGCATGCCCTGAGCAGGCAGATGAATGTGTAACAGTATTGCTCAGGGTGCTACAATTGTTACCGTTCATTTGGAGGCAGTTACTAATTAAACACATTGTGTTCTGGGACATGGACTTCTAGAAACGACTCCTTGTTTTCTAGCATCCATCTTATCACTGAAGTGCTGTGAAATTGCCCTTAATATCAGGATAGCATGCAATAGTCCAGAGGTTCTTTAGACCAAGTAGTAATGTAAGCTCCCACTCAAACTGTGAAAGTTATTGACATTATTTCTACACCTTCCATACCATTTTTACCTCATCTGTGACATTCCTATAGTAATATAACTTAAACAACAACACACAATCACTAACCTCATGTCTTTTCCATGAATTAGGTATGATACAAAATGAGCATATGAGGTTTTATTACAGACAATGTTCTTTCACTACTCACTAATAAGAAAATGAATAGGGGTATTAAATATACACTGTCAAACAATCATCTTCAGCTAAAATGACATTTTATGTTTTGCAGCATTAAATGCATTCTTCTGCAAACTTTGGTTTCATATGTGCAGTAATATCACATAAAAGACCTCTCAGCTCAAACTTGTGTTTGGAGTAGAGAGTACTTCAGTACTGCAATTCTGTTATTAATTTGAGATTTCTTGCTGTAGTCAGTCAGGTAGTAAGTCATGAAAACAGTATGAATAGTGTTTAGAATAGGTAATAAGTGAACTTTCTGCTCCCTTTCCTGAAAAAAAAAAAAAAA
>VZSV01000033.1:2612611-2643585 GCA_013398735.1 Nothocercus julius
CTCCCCCTCTCTTTTTTTTTTTTTTTTTTAAACATTTCCAAGAAGTGGGAAAATATGTTTGTAAATTGTGGTTTAAAAGAGAAATAAAGTCACCAAATCTACAAACTAAGTTTGGTGGTTTGATTTCACATCCATTCTCCAGTACAGCTGACAGTTACAAAATAAGAACAAACTATTGACTTGCAACCACAACTCCAAAAATCAGCTGTCAAAGAAAAGGCAGGCACTAATCTGAGGGGGCTGGGGGAACTGGGGGAATTGTGCTGGTAGAACTGAGCACCAAGGAAAACTGAATAGTGTACTCAGCAATAGTGCAAGGCAATGAAATTGAGGAGAAAACAAAACAAAAAGAAGTAGAAGGTTATGGATAGTGGTTGTATCTTATGCTAGAGGAGTGATTGGAACAAATGGACATTAGGGACTATGAGAGAAATACAAAGCAAAGAATGGAAAGCTGTTGTTAACGATGGCCTTTGCACTACAGTAAGTGTCAGGTTAGCTTGTTTTACTAAATGCATACGTTCCTTTTCCTTGTCCCAGAGCCTTCGTGACCTTTCATAAGCAGAACATTCCATTTTTTTCATTTTGAAACATGGTCAGACTGAAAGATGCTGAGGGAAGAAAGCACCCTGTATCCTCAACACTTAACTGTAGGCTCAGTCATCATTTTGGATAACAGCCAGGCACTACTCAAAATAAGTTTTCAAAGAACATCAGATACCCCAGATCTCTTCTACTATCTTTGAAATATTAAATGCACTTACCCTGGGGAAATTAGATGAATTGCCACCAGCTCCACCCAGCAAGCATATTTACTAGATATCTGCATTCCAAGGACACTGCTGAATCTTCCTGGATTGTAATGGTTGTTAAGAACTTTCAGAGCAAACAAGACTCCTGCAAATAAAAGAACAAATCACACCAAGTGTTTAGGTCCGAGTAATAAAGAAATAAAAATGACTCAGACAACTAAAACCGTAGAATCATGCAGTTTCACAACACCAGGAAGCATACTGTTGCATGCCAGAACAGCTCTAAACTGCTTTTCAGTGATACTTTTCAATGTCTTTAAAAAGAAAAAAAAAGTTACAACTTAGAACTGGCTATGCAATACAAATATATAAGCTATTTTCATATACCCACTCACTGCAGCTATTCAGGTATTTAAAACAATACACACAATTTTAAAATGGAAGATCCAGCTGTACTAATTATTATCAGAAAACACTTCGTGAATTGAGAAAACCCATGACTGAAAACAAAGCAAAGCGATGCATTAGTGCTGAGTCTCCTGAAGACCAGACTCAAGAATTCTGAATTAATGGAAAAATCACCTTACATATACTCCAGAATCACTGTCTTTCTGCAAAGAAAAAAAAAGCCACATAAATCACCTTTAATCACAATAAATAACCATTTGCTACTAATTGAATACAAGTGTTTTAACATATAAGCAATAGCTGATATGACAAAATGAGTTCAGAGATTTTACTTGAACTTTCAAAATGTTTTTGAAAAGGCTCCTCAAGAGGAAACTGAAAAAAAAAAATCTGCAAAATTGCAAGTAAAAGATTTGATTCAGGAAAAATAGCTGAGTGGAACATGACACAGACATATTAACTAAAAATATGAAAAAGGCTTTTTTTCCCCCCGCCCCAACTTCCAGCACCATAGAAAACTCAAGAGCTAGCAAACTCCTTAACATACACAGTGATGGAGAGATTCTCATTCTACGATCATCCCTAATCTTAAATAGGCTGAAATAAACACACTCCCTTATGCAAACTTGTATTATTTGTTACTGATAAAGCTGAACTTGGTTTAGAAACTACAAATTTAATAGAGGAAAGAAATACTGAATTTCTCAAGTGTTGTTTAGCAATTGTCTCTACCAATCCATCCTTGGCTCACCACAACCTTGTATATGCAACTTCAAATATTTTAGGTGCAAGTGTCACTGGGACTACTTAGGCTGGGTGTTCTGACAGGTTTCCCCGGGAAACAACACCCAGGCATCCTTTGGCTCTTGGAAGCTGGAAAAGTCCATGGTTCACAATGACAGATGCAAGTAACTCTCAAAAGGAGGAGTTATCACCAGGAAAATACTCATTTTTACTTCTTGAGAAGCTGTTCCATACATACACTACTCCCTGCAACTCAAGAGGAATATTTATATGGAAGGAGGTTGGAGGTTTATAAAGATCAACTATGTATATTAGTTTTGTCAAAGTTGCCTTTAATGTACTGCTTGAATAACGGTTCAATGCACGTACATGTAGGCTGCAGCCTAACATATTTCCAAGCCTGAAATATTGAGATGTGCCTCCATGAAAACATTTTCTATATTCAACAGGTATGATTATATAGTACCTACAAATACTAATTTTATCTAAGTAAATTGCATCAACTACATGTCTTACCTGAAAAACCCACAGCACAAATCATTTTATATGTAGGGTCATCCAGAAGCTCTGCAAGTGCATATTCCAGTACCATATAAACAACTCCGATGAGCACTGAGAATACTGCAATTATATACGCAAGCCAAGCACTTCCGAGCTTTCTTTCCAACATTAGCCCCTTCCAAAGCATGGAAACCATGTTAAAATATAAATGCCAGTCATCTGCATGGTGGACAGGAGAGAGCAGCAAACGCCACCAATTCTTTCTGTAGAAGCTTTCATTTACACTGATACACACTTCAGACAGTGGCCCCAGGGGATTCAAAAAGAGAATAATATTCAGTGCAAGTGTCCCAAGTGTAACAGGAGGAATGTTCTGAAATCCAACTCGAGAAATTTCATAGAACAGGAAAAGCAATCCCGCACTGATTCCTCTCTGCCTTCGCTGCATTGTCACTTCTTACTCAAAAAAACTTGATGTTTATTTCTAGTCTTCTCTTTGAATTCAAAACCATCTAAGTTTGGGAGATTCTGAAAGAAAATAAGAGATAAAGGCATTATTATATATACATATTCTTTAGTAAAGGGGCATTTTCAAATACGGCAATTTATTTTTTTAAAAAACATAGTTAATTTGCTAAACTTTTGAGACAATTTGCTAAATTTACTAAATATCTGAGACACACATCTTCCTTAGAATAAAATTAAATTAGAACATTGCAGTTCTTAAATTTACGAGATAAAAATAAAATATTTAAACAAAATAACACATTCTGCACAAATACAAGTCTTTACACATAAAAGATTATGCATGTAGGAAAAGGAACCCTGATGTGGTCCGTGTCTGTACGGCAGTCAGGCAACAGGAACGAATGGGAAAGATTCACCAGGATTACAGCAATGCTATATGTTATAAGCCATTCTGATTATTGGAAGTAATCAAAAAAAAACAGCCATAACACAATGTGTTCCATTAGAAACGGGGGAAAAAAAAAAAAAAAAATCAAGAAAAAAAAACCACAAACTGGTTATCTGAGAGCCTCCCGGAATGCAGTTCATTTTAAACATATAGTGCTTTCAACAGCCTGAACATTCTTCCTCAGCCTCTACTGTTTATTAAAAGTCTAATGAGACTTGAAACAATGAAGCACTTATTCCATTTTCTTTTTAAAAACTTGCCACACACTTCAAAGTGTACAAGTTTCCAGAACAGACTTAAAATAGACATTTGTCTTGCATCTAGGCTGCCACGTGTCCACATTTTTTGTCACCTACTCAAGATAAATGTCTGAACTAAACATTCTCAGAATTTGTTTTGTACTAAACAACTGCAAAGCATTTAAACTTTCACTTTTACTGTGACAACCCCCTTCACTTGTGTGGCAACCATAAAATATTACTGAAGAGCGTGCAAGAAAGAAAAATTTAGTAAATACTAGTTAAAATAAAACATTATACAGTCTTTTCCTATAACTATAATTTGAAGAGTCCCCAGATACCCTTGTTCTCCCCAAAACTCACAGGAGTGTCTTGGCATAAAGTTTTGATTCATGCCTTTGTGATACAAAATCCAACCCACCGCTCTTCACCTCAAAAACAAAACAAAAACACACAGTGTGACATTGACTGGGATTTTAGGAATAGAGTGAGAAATACAATGTTTCATTTCCATCCTTCCTGAATGTAGCCATGATGTACAAGTTCTCCTTTTATCTCTATGGCAGATCCTGATCTTCAAAAGATCTGTCACCAGTCTTCAATACAGAATTTAATAAGTTGCCTTGTAAAAATGATTTGTAAGGACGGCACCTCAGCGTTACAGAATCCTGCTGAGAAAGGTAAAATCCCAGGTTTCCTATTAAAGTGCAGCTGAGGGGCCTGCCTTACAAGGGAATTTCTCCATGGCCCCCACAAACTTCACTGTGGTTCACACTGCAGAGTGGCCATAAATGATCTAGCCTCTTTTCAGCTGAAAGTAATCCAGGAATAAGCCTTCCAGCTCACACACAGCCATCTCCATTAGGGCAGAGGCAAGTTTTACCAGAGGGGATTTACCACCAGCTCCAGGTGCAGTGGTAGCAACGTGGTTTCTTAGGACTTACAGACCATTTAGACAAGCAGACTGACCTCCCCTGGAATTCGGCCTTTTAGGTTGAGTCTCCCTACAGCATTGCTTACTCTGACTTTAGTGTCATAGCAGCTGATTGGGTATTTTTAAGACTTGAAGTCAGAAATGAATGTCATGTAGGAAATGAAAGCAGAGAGATTTAGTGATCTTGAGCACATTTTAAAGAAAATGGTAACAGAGATAACATCTGAAGTTCAGACACCAGCTGGACTTGTGGCTCATACTACCCATTACAGGCAAGTCACAAATTAGACATCATATAGTGGTGGCTTCTAAGCAGCCAGAATCTGATCATAACTCACATTCTCAAGTTGCAAGAAGAAAATGATAAAAGGAGAAAAAAACAAAACCAAAACCACTTTCCACTCCTACAGTTGCAATAGGAGAAAGATTATTTGCTCTAATGAAGTCTTTAAAACCTCTTTAGCTTGTGAAAGTTAAAATAATTACTAACAATGTCCCTACAATATGGCCTTGGAAAATATTCAGAATATGTCTGTGAAGTGACTAATGTGCCACTGAATTCATTCCTCCCTGATCTTCAGTCTATTACCTTTCATAGGTAACAGCTGCTGAAGTAGATACTTTACCCATGTGCCTCAGCCAAGGTCTCATATGTTCAAAAGGACTTACTGGCAATACAAATACTAATAGTGCTCCCCTCTCCTCCTCTCAAGAGGGATGTCACACCAGGCTTTCACAGGGCAATATAAACCAGCTCTAAATAATACAAAGCCCACTCTTGAGTAAAACTTACTGTGTTCAAGCAGTTGTTTATAAAGAATAGTTTTCTGCTACAATTGCCAAATCAGTAAGTTATTTTAGTGCAGAACAGGCATTAAAAGCAGAAAGAAAAATCTAAGTCTTTATATCTCAACAACTCTGCTTAAAATTTAAGAAGTTTTTCCTTATTAGAAAAGTCTGTGTGGGTCCTGTATAGACCCTATACAACAGCAGCATGTTATTACTGGTTTTGCTTAGAAAAAACTTAAAAGCAACACACCCTGTTTTCTCTGCACTTGAAAATTTACATGCCACGTAGGGTCCAACAGCTAAAGCACTTCCAAAATAGCTGGAGTCTGAACTTCAGACCAGCTGGTGGTCCTATCTTTGTTCTTAACGCACAAGAAACACCGCTCCAAGGAAACGGCGCAAACAAGCAGCAGCTGGGAGGGCAGGCAGCTGCCCGGGTGCCAGCCCGTGCCAGGGGGCACCGCAGTAGCGCGCACCCCCCTGCGGCACCTGCTCCCCGACCCACCGACCTGCCCGGCTCGCGCGCCGGGGGCCGGCGCGGTCGCGCCCGCAGCGCCGCCGGGTGCGTCATCCACGCCTCCAGGAACCCTCGTGTTCCGCCTCCTCAGAAGGGCGGAACCAGCTCGCTAGCAGCCGCCCTCAGGCACCCCCGGCCGCCTGCCCGCTCGCGGCGCGGCGGTTGGCGCGGCCGTTAGCGGCTCCAACGGTTCCAACGGCTCCGGCGGCGCGCAGCGCGCGCGCACCCCCTCCTCTTTTCTCCTCTCCACTCACGTTCTCCGGCGCACGCGCACAGCAGACCCTGGAACCTGGGTTTTGGCGCCGCAACACGTGACCCACAGGCCACTCAGGGGCGAGGGAGGCGGGAACTTCCGGAACCCCGTGCGCATGCGCGCTGCTCGCACACCTAGGCGGCTGCGGGGGGTGGCGCCATTTTGTCGGGCGGGCGCTGGCGCTGGCGCGGGCGCGCTGCGCTGTGCGGGCCGCGGCGAGGCCGATGGCCGCGAGCGGGAGCGAGGAGGGGCGCGGAGCCTGGGGAGCCGCCGGCGGCCGCCCCGACCTGGCCGCGTTAGCTGCTGCGGGCCCCTCCGCGAGCTGCCTGTGAGGAGAGGAGGCCCGCCGGGCCCCTGCCCCGGCTCAGGAGCCCCCGCGCAGCCGTTAATTCCTCTCAACAAACGCCGTGGGCAATAAACTTCCGCTTTTACATAGCAAAATCTGCGAATTTTTTTTTTTTCATCATTTGAGACATAATAAGCAGGAAATGCAGTTTTGTATTCCAACTATGAATTAAAAGGATGGAAATCACCATGTTTTGGAATGCTCCTTTGCCTTAACTAACTGCAAGGTTCTAGTAAAATTGCTGCCTGCTTTAATGCTGCCTGTAAAACCCTCTTGTTTCCTGCAGTTTCACCTGATTTTGGAGCTAATACATTGTAAAAGGCACCCACTTTCCAATCAGAAGCTTTTGAATTGTGTTTATTTCAGTAACCTGTGTGGAAACAGCACTTACTGGTATCATTTCACATTAAAAGACACAACTGGATTCCTTGTGGGAATTTTTAACCATAGATGCAAAACAGTAACTATTTCTGTAAGTTTAATAGCTGAGCTGCTTTAATTTTTCCAAACATTAAAGGCAATTAGGCGAACGTACTAGTTTCATCAGTATATGGAGTACTAGTCACTGGTGTGTTACGTATTATTCCCCAAATTTGACACACATACCTAGACTGCAACCTTTTATTAATATTCAGTTGGGAATAAACTGAGCAAATTATAAATGCCTAAAATAATAGGCTATCACAGAAACGTTGGCAGGCTGATGGTGCAAATATGTGACTAGAAATGAATCATAAATAAAATCCATAGCCAAAGCTACATCTAAATGGCCCTATTTTGCCATCATTTATGTGGCACTTAGGTTTCATAGAACATTTTGGCAAGTCATACAAGTGTGTCACAGAATTTATATGAAAATTGTATTCTGCCCTTCCAAAAACAGCACCGAGCTCAGCAGACTGGCAGGCATGAAAGGGGCTGAATTCCTAGAAATAGGGTGGAGATCAAGTTAAAGGAGCTGGCTTTGCCAAGACAAGCAACTTCAGTATAGTTTTCCCTTCCAAAAATGAACAGAAGCCAAAAGAGGAGGGCAGATTCAGTGTGTGCCACTAGTTAGACATGTTATCTTAAACCCTTTAGTTTTGGCACATTTAGATCTTTTACCTCAACTATTGTTAATGATAATAATTCATAGAAATCACAGGATACGACAGCTGTAAATGCCTAGACTGTTAGATTTTCTAACATACACCATTTTTTAAAAATAATTGGCAGCATTTTCTGTAATAGCGTACTCCCCTTTTGATACAATCGTAATTCCAGTCCATAATTTTTAACAATGCAATAATTTTGCCTGAGCACAGTTCCAGATCTTGTTTTTCGATGTACAAGTCTTGAAGCTGTGGTTCTCTTCTGGGACCTAGAAGGTCTCGATTTCATTCCTAGTTTTCTTCCTATGTGAACCTGAGCAATAATTTTGTCTTTTCAGGTCCATAATGATATGGCAGGAGTAACAGAAGTCACAGGAAGCTAAATGAACAATGTCTTCAGATGCTGTGACAAATAGGCCACATATGTAGATACAGTTGTTTTTTTTTAAAGATTTGTGTTCATACCATTTTTTTTCTCACTCAGATGTGGGATATGATACTCATTTAAGGCCTTAAAATGTATTAATACCTGTTGTACAAAGCTTTTTTTTAAAAGGATAAAGGATCCTTAAAAAAAAAAGGATATTCTGGATTACTTAAATAACTGGTTAGGAAACAAACAAACAAAAAGTCTGCTGATCTCTTTCCTTAATCTCACCCACCTCGTGGATTGCTTTGATGTTTTTCCTAAAGAATTTGCTTTGCTTATCAATAAAATGGAATAAAATGTGAAATACTGCATGACAACTTTCTGATGGAAAACTGAAATATATGGCTGAAATTTATTTCTCGAGCCTTGCTCATGATAAAGTTCCGTATGTGAAATTACCCAGTCCTTAACATAAAAGATGTTTTGGGGTAAAAATAGTAACTTAGACTGAAGAGCTTGCAAATAGAAAGTTAGGTGTGTTCAGACAAGAAACTTTTCATTTCCAGTTAAGCAACTGTGAACAGTATAGGTTCTGTTTCCTGTTTATGACTGACTTGATGGGAGATTTCAATACTTTGAAAGAAAATAAGGAAGAAATAAACAAAAACATCATTATCGTAAGCCATGCACACTTAGCACAGAGTGACGCATAGTTAGCACTGCTTACGCCTTATTGCTAACTATGTAATCCATGTAAATATTTATATTACAGCTATTATCACTGTAAACATACAGCTTAGTCATAGGCTGACCTATAAGTAAAAAGTGACATTGAAATCTTTCCTTTGCTTAAGAGCACAACATTTAAACAGGTTTTTGTAGCAGTAGAGCAGGTTTCAAAATGCTTACTTCCCTGAGATTTACACTGAGGCTTTTCTACATACATGAAATCATTGGGAAGGAAGAGCTTGCTATAGAATTCATGGATGCAAATTAAATCCATATCTGAAAGTTATTTTTTTTTAATTAATGGTGGGAATCTGATAGCAGCATATTTGAAATACTGTTTATGTTAACAATCTTGAGGAAACTAGTTACGACTAGCCTAGAAATGTTAGAAGTATGTCAAAACATAATAGAGGAGCTGTGAATTTCCTAGACTGCTAGTACATGATGGTGTTTATGAATAATAGAGTAAGAAGAAAGAAATTACAACCCAATATTTGATCCATGGGATAATTAATGTCTTTGAGAGAATTAACAGAATACAGATGATTAAAAGATTCATTTAAATCTGTAGCTACTTTATGTAAAGCTGTTGTTCCACTCTTACTGTTCATGCTGTGAGCACAACATAATGCTGCAGAAGCTGAAAGGAAGGCGCTTGTGACAGATGAATACAGAAATATGAACTGATAGTGATTTTTTTGTATGAATTCAGGGCTTAACCCTCTGGAGTCTTTGATCTGACATTTACTTTGTCTTCTCCGTGGTGCCCACCCACGGCAACCATTCCTTCGCTAGTTTCACACTTGCTCCAGTTCGACTGCCATCACCATTAACACTATCACTTTACAAAATACCGTATGAGCACATGGAGAGAAAAACATAGAGGCTTTCTCTTCAGTTTGTAGAGATGAAAAAGAATATATCCTGGAGGACCTTGATCTGATCATGTAGTCTGCCGGAAGGAAAAGAAGAAACATCTGGTGAAAATAAGAGTCTGTTGGCCTGAACATGGGCCAAAAGAAAAACGGACTAACATCAAAAAGGTTTCGTAATGCTTGCAGTCAAAGGGGCCTTTGATCGTCTAGTCACCTCTTTCTTATCCAGATACTCCTACACTGCACTGAGTGACTTCTGTTGAAACAAAGCATTTTCATCCTCAAAAGCCTGAGCTGTTCTATGTCATCAGTAGAGAACAAAATATACCAAAAAAAAAGGAATTGAACGTGTGAAATATGCCGCAAAGATGCTCTACTGGACTTAAAAAAAAAAAAAATCAAAATCAAAGAGAATATAATTTGAAGTTATTGGTCAAAGCACACCATGATATAAAAATGTTTTGATTATAGAGCTATATTATTATACAGAAACTTGCTACAACCTAAAATGGATTTTAAAATGTCTGTATGCAAACATTGATCTTTGTTTTGCTTGACCACAGGAATGTTAAATAATCATTACCAAAATAGTCTTAAAGTTGTTAACATAATAATACTGCACACAGAAATTATTCCCTTGAATACCACTCTTTTTTCAGTAGCAACATAATTTACATCTCATCATTCACAGTTTACACAAATCATGAAGTTAAAGTATATTCTGCTGCTGGCAGAGCATTTTCGCTAATACTGTAGCTGTGAAAATTCTGTGATGATTTCCCATTTCTATAAAGTGTGCACATAATGTTTCTTTTATGAAAACACGTTTTTGATCCAAATCCTTATGAAATGTTCACTGCCTTGTAGCAAGGATGGATCAGTAACCTAGCGCCGTCTCGTGCGCTCTGCTGACCAGGCAGTGGGAGCAGTGTGCTCCCCCAGGGACATGAAATGTCAATTTGCAGAGCTCTCGGGCTCTCAGCTCTCAAAGTTGGGCTAATCCAGAAGCAACGCTGAAAGGCTTTATCTGCCAGTCCTTGTTAAGAAGGATTTATTGAAGAGAGTAAAGGAATTTCTCCAAAAATTACAATAACAGCCTTTTGGAAGTCCTCTCTTACTCTCTATTTTCCCATGGATGTATGAGTAGAATTTGAGTGCGCATGTTTTTGTCTTCTTGTATTAACCTTGCCTCTTCAACAGACACATTCATTATCTTGAGTCTGTCGGGTGTCCCCTATAAAGAGCTTGACAGGCAGAGCTGAGCGGGGAGCATTTGGAAGAGTGATCCTATGATTTTATTTTATGAGTCAGTATCTTTATTTCTGCTCTTGTACAAGGAGAGAAGCTACATTTCCTTTGGAAGTTTGTATCTCAAAAGTGGCCACCATAGCCCTGACCCACTTCCCAAACTCAGACTCACATCCTTGTAATTTACCATAGCTTCTTGAGCTGGCAGTAGACTAGGACAGAAATATTTGCTAATGAAAAAAAAAAAAAAAAAAAAAAAGCCTAAATAGAGAAAGGGATTATCTTCACATAGGTTGTTCCGGTGTAAAAAAAGTTGCAAATATGATACTCAAAGCAATCAATCTTAAAGTGGCATTTGAAATTAGTAAGCACTAGCAAGAGTTCTTGGAGAACATCATTTTAATCTCCCTTATTGTTTTTTTTCCTGTTTTTATGTTTGTACTGTCTTTAAAACATTCAAATGAAAATAAAAACCTGCTGTAGAGAAAAATGCAAATGAACTGGCTTTATAGTGTTAAGCATTTTTTTTAACATAGCCAATGCTGTAAAAATTATAATTAAGTTATGCAAATGTATTGAAGAACATAATGAAATCTGAGAGTTGTAGTGTATTTGTAGATCATGGGTAGGTGGTATTCAGCTCAGATTCTGCTCACCAAAAGGTATTTACTCTAACCTGGCCAAACAGAGTTTTCAGGTAGATGTAATACAGTTTATTTGATCAGGAAGTATAGCTGGGAATTGCACACAAGCTTTCAGGCACACAAAATCTTACTGAGATCTGAAATGAAAGCAGCAGACTTCAAAGGCAAATACAAATGGAGGGCAATTTTTCTTCATTAGCTGCAGAGCATACTGGAAGTTACACACAGCAGCTGAGCGTAATAGGTGGTGCGTCTGGCTGGGATGGTGTTTTGTTTCTTGCATATTCATCTGAAATCAGCATCACTGTTCAGGCTGATTCCAGACAGCAAGTTTCACATCTGCCCTGTTTTAGTGGCAGCGCTGCTGTAGCCTCTGTAGATGCTGATCTACTAAGGATACTACTGATGCAAGCACGTAGATAGAGGAAGGATCTTTTATCAGACTGGGAAGCGCACCCAGTCGGATAAAGGACTGGGGGCAGGCACCCTCCTGTAGCAGGGCATTGCACATTCCAGGCGGCAAGGGACCACGCACTCGGTCTTGGGTACGGTATCACACGATTTATTTATATTGCACAGAAAACCAAGGACTTCCAGGGGTTAGTTAGAGAAGAACAAAGAAACAAGTAAACTGAGCCAGAAAGCACCCTGGCTAACCCAAGCGCGGTAACATACCTCAGTCACGGCGGAGGAGAGGGCGCGAGCAGTGGTGACGGGGCGCAGCCGCCTGGGTCCCCGCTCAGCAGGGCTCTCGGTCGGGCGTCCCCGACGCCGAGGTGGCTCCTTCTCCCCAGTCACCACCGCCCGCGCCTCACTGTTATAGGCTGGGATAAAACAAGCCTACGCGGCAGTAATGGCACTTGGGTTTTTTTTCTATTTGAAAAGAGGAAGCTGGCTTGGCCAGAGCGCCTTCCACATTTCAAATGTCAAGTTCCCTAATCTATTATTTTTCATCCATCCATTCTAGACAGGATGACTTTGCATGTTGCTCAATTGGTTATGTCCCAAACAGCAGATGTGAGACAAGGACCCCAGCACCTGATCCATCAATTGTTCCCATCTAGTACACCTCCTTAACATCTGAAATAGAAGTCGGAGATGCCTCCACACTCAGACTGCCCTAGTGATTCGTGGCTGAGCAATAAATGGATCCACTAAGAAGCACAGTCAATCTGCAAATAGCTGCAATGGCTTCCGAGGCGACTGTCCTCCTCCCTCCCTGGAGATGTCTGCCCATCACTGCTCGCTGACACGGGGCTCTCTAATCTTTTCCAAAGCAAATCACAAGGGTAGGTGCTTAGAATCAGCTCAGAAATGTCTCCAGGTCAGAGCGAGGTTGAGGATGGCAAGATCCCTGTTGTCCCCTACATATACTCCAGTAGGCAGCACAGCTCAGAGCCAAAACAGGTAGTACCTGTCCCTCTAAAGCATCCTCAAAGTGGGAATCTCACTTCAAAGGCTCTCTCTGGAGGAGAGGGCTGTCTGGGCAGAGTGTGTGAGCAGCATGGAGAGAGGACTGACGAGGGAGCTCAGGTTTCTGCATGGGTGTTCATGCAAACCTTCCAGGAGTCGAGCAGGCTGCTGGGAATCTTCCAGCTTTGTAGGTAGAAGGGCAAGTTTTTCAGCCAGTGAAAGGAACCCTCCCATTTCCCAAAAAGTCAGAGATGAATTCCCTAAGGGATTTCCCTGGAGACTTCCTCCTCCTCTACTGAAAAATGTGCGGGAGTGTATTTGCAGTCTTTCTTTCACTGGCTGAATAATACATACTATCTTGCTGCTACCTGTCACATTTATTTTGATTATTCAAATTTTTTTCTTTTATTTTGATTTGTGTCCAATGATGTTGAGAAATATATCTTTTAATTACTTTCCATGCTCCCCTTACTGGCTTTCTCTCTGTAAAATAATGGTCTTTGGCAGCTTTTTAGCTTTTGGCATCATAAAATCCCTAGATCACTTACAACAAGGTGACTCAGCATCTGCGCAGCCACTTGTGAAGATTTCAGCCAGGGCTTCACTTGATTAATGAGCATTGGCCTATTCTTTAGATAAATTCATGCTGGATTTTGCCCAAGGGCTACAGAATGGGCACTCCAGGGAATTTAGTGGAAGAAATCTGTACTTGAAATGACTTTTCTTTGAGATCTATTTACTTAATGATTGCTTGCTTGGAGATAATACCCATGATAAGGGAGAAAAGCCTGTCAAAAACCTAGAGAGAACTGTGTTCATTAGAATTTTCCACAGTTTACTTGTAAGAGCCCGTTCTCTCTCAGCAGAAAGATTATCCAGCAAACCCTGCACTGGGCCAAGTCCTTCGAAGCAGGTGAGAACGCCGAGGACATCTGCTCGCATGTGCGTGGTGCCTCCCAGCAGCGGCTCAGGGACATTAGGGTTTCAGTGATCTCTGCCACTTTGCAGGAAACAGCAGCCTCCTGCCCTTGCCAGAGAGCGCTGCTGTGTCCACCTGTCCTGGGCACCGAGGTGGCTGAACAGGCTGTACAACACTGATGTGCTCCTTGTCCTGCCTCCTGCTGTAGGCAGCTGGGTCAGGGGCTTGGTGGATTTGTTGTAAAAACACACACAGTCTTGGTGCCAAACTATGGGGTGTTTCTTTTCCACACAGCAGGTCAAGCAAACATAGGTAGGAGACCTCAGACAGTCCTGAAAGTACCAGGTTGGAAATGGGAAGCAGGGAGAGGGAAGAGTAAGCAAGAATGTAAGGAACATGGGAGGGAGACAAGTGTTGTGATTGAACTTGACACTCAGGACATCAGACCTCATTTTTCTGCTGTTCACAGAATCTCTACTTTTGCATAAAAAGTTTCACAACTGTTTTGATGCAGCTTTAGATTTGGGGCTTAAATATGTAGCAATAAGAAAAAAAAAATCCACCAAGTGCAAAATCTGCAATTTTTGGGTGCTTAACTTCTATTCGTGCCTGAGAAAGAAGTGTTTTTCTGAAGGAATCCTTTGCAGTTCTGCAAATCTCAGGTTCATTTGCAGAAGGATAGGAAATAGAAATGGATGTGTGCACAGATAAAGTCAATAATGAAGAAAGCAGAAATGAAGAAAGCAAAAGAAAACAAAACACAGTATATGTGCTTTAGAGTACCTGTCAATCTAAAGTAATAATAAATAAGTAAACAGAACCTTTTTAATTTGTGAAAATTAATCAATTTCAGGGCTGAATTAACTAAAGCATATCCCCATGAAATAACCTTCATTACCTAAATAAATGCGCTGATGGATAACTGAGTTTGCAGCCAAAAAATTGCACCACCATAGGTGTGAAGTTCCCTGATCATCTAATAAATTGATAACTTTGAAGCCTAGTTGTGACAATTTAAATGTCATCACTATTAAACAAGTTGCCAAAATGCAAACAACCATCCTAAGTCATTAAAATGTAATTATAAAGGACAGCTGGGTCTACTATCAATCTGGGCTGTGGGGACTCATAATGGGGAAAAATATGGAACTTTCACAGAACGGAAATGAGACTCTGTACGTGCCAACCAGGGCTGACACGGGGAGCGAACAAGCAAAACACATGCTTTGTGCATATCCAGTTACTACTGCTCACGGAAGGCTTGTATTACTGATATGGGCTTGGAATAAACACTGCCAGCATGACATCCAAGAAATGTCTTTACCTAATCTCTGCCTTATATGAAAAGGACTTAGTTTACAAACAAGGTAGGCTCAGCTAAGAGGAGAAGCAGATAAACTGCATAGCAGTTCGGATCTAGCAGAAACGGCAATGTAATAGAGACTAAATTTGCTCTAATGTAGAATGCTGGCACAGGTTTTGTCGAAGCCTTGTTTTGAGAGCCAGAAAGACTTTAAGTGATAAAGAGGGCTTGAATTTTGGCTGAGACTATTAATAAAGGCAAAAGTAACTGAATTAGGCTTTACAGAAATGTGATTTGTGAAAGCTGTTTTTCAGTCATACTGATAACTCTAAGTTATTGTACTTTATCTTTCATATTTACTTTATATTTTACTTAGTATTCATTATTTAGATTTGGGAAGATTTTTGTACAGAAGGTGCTACTGATAAGAACAACATCTACTGGGAAGTAGGGGAGATGACTTACTGGGTAAAGCACCAGTCTATAAGTCTAAAGACTTTAATTTATGTGTATGATAGTTAAGTATAAATAGACTGAGTGAAAAGCTGTGAGTATGTGAAAGGAAAACTGAAAAAAGTGAGCACAGCTACCACTACGGTGCATAGGACAAAATATGGATGCATCTATAACACCTTTTAATATGCTTCTTAGTAGGTTACCTAAACATTTATGTGGTAATATTCAAAGAAATTCTAGGTGACCAATCTAGAAGAATACTTCATAGATCAATAATAAAAGGAGACATCTGAATAAAAAGACCTAGAAAAGTGAACTTCTAACAGATAGTATTGATACTACTTATGTTCTGTCTTATGTATCTGATTGTATAGGCATTATGAATATTATTCCATAACGCTACTGGCATTTGTTGTTTCTGTAAGTATCTGCACTTGAAGGAGTTCTATTTTCCTGCACGATATCTGATGCGGCCAAAACAATTTTCTCTATTAATTTATTTATTTTGACCATGCACATGCCAAAATACTGCCAATACATTTCAAAACTTGGGGAAATGCTAGACACCAACGGGTAGAAATCTGCTAATCTGAGTGAATAACAGTGAAATACAAAAAGATGATGTAGCATTAGAAAGCTGGTCTTGCCTTTAGATTAAAGGCCTGCTTGTCTCATATACTTCTGGAGTTGACTCCATATCAGAGAAATATTTGGTAAAGCCACGTTAGAGCAAAGCTGTGTGCATTGCAGCTTGCTCGTTCTTCCTGTACATTTTGGAAAACAGTAACTCTTTGAGGGTCACCTTTCAGCTAGACTGAAATAAAGGAAACAAGAAGGATGAGCAAGGCATGATGGAGGAAATGGCAGGAAGGAAGAATGCACCGCAAGGAAGCCAGAGGAGCCAGGCAGGAGCATTGCAGGGCTCCAGGCAAGGGAAAGTTGTTTGAACTACTGATTTCCTTCCTTTTTATCCTTGGAGATGACATAATAACTTGGTGGAGTACTGTAATTATCTACCTTTCTGTTTTGTATTTTTTATTTATTATTATTTGTTGCAAAGAAAATCAGCTGGCGTGGAGCTTAGAGAGCCATTTAAGATTAGGAACTGTTTCTAATGAAGAGGCTGTTTTCTGATGCAAATGGGAAGCCCAGTTGAGACACATATTTCTGTTTTTTTCATGCAGAAAGATACAGCCTCTTGTCAGACTTTGTCCTCATTTTTGGCAAATGCGGACTGTCCTACTCAAGGACATAAAGAAGCCTGAGCCTATCAACAACAGAAATAGGACACCAACCTGCCAAATATAGGAATAGGAATAAAGTGAGGGACAATAAAAGTCAGTAAAGTAGGAAATCTCATGCAGTGTGAATGATTTCCTATAGAGCATAAGCAAAATTTGCTGCTGTTTCAGTTTCACACGGCTACACTGAGGATGCATAAATTTTAGTCATGAACGCTGTTACAAAAAGCACTCAGTTCCATAGGTAATCACAGTGGTGCATGGATGTGATGATATGGTTATTTTGAAAGAAGGAAAATACAATTAAACTTTTCTATAATTTTCATTAATGTCCTCCCTGCATAAGATGGCAATTTACTCCTGGCTTAGAAAAATAAAATAACATGTTAGAATCCCATATACACTGAAGAAATTTTCAAATTAAGTTAACAAAGGTGAAGCTACATGGTATTTGTCACTGCATAGTGAGAGTCAGCAAGATGACATTGCAAAATATCCTTAGTAATAGTCAGTTAAAAAGTCTGCAGGGGATATGGTCAAAGAAAGGTTAGCAGCTGACATCAAACCAGCAGCCAGATGTGCTGACCCTTAATCGTAGGCTTTGTGCACTGCAAATCAGCATAACATTATTGAATTCACCTTTAGATTAAGCTGCTCTGCCTTGACATATACAAGCCCCTATGCAAGTTAATGGCTGTGTCGCTGCTTAATTATGCAAGCTTTGATAAGCGACCAGTGAGGTGACCTCTGCACCCGGCAGTCTGCAAGGGCCTTAACCATTTGCATGTTCAAACAACAAAAAGCAGTGCTCCCCATTTAGCCAATACTGGATCATTAATTGTAGGTATACAAATTACAGCCTGGAAACAGCAATTGGCAGGGAGAGAGGTTGTTTTTTTTTTTTTTTTTTTTTTTTTTTTTTTTTTTTTTTTTGTCTGTTTAGCTCAGCACTATGTTATATTGAAAGCCACTACCCATGTATTGACACAAAATCTTTGGCTTTGTAAAGAAAACAATTTTTTAGAGACAGCAGTCCCAGTGAAAGCCTAGGGATTACTCAGTGGACTAAAATTAAGCATTATTAGAAAAGGATTTTGAAGGATTGAAAGTCTTGGAAAAAAATGTTTAAGTTTCACAAAAGTTTGGAGATGACAAAGTTAAGGTTATGAAGGCAAACCCTAGCTCTTCCTCATTGCTTGTGCATGATATTGCAGTCTTAGATCATGTGATCACTTTGTAGAGAACTGTTGCATTAAAACTGAAGTGAAAAAGGTTCACATGGTGCAATTTCTGAGTTTAATAAATATTTTTGCTTTGTTAATGAAAATATTGAGACATTGACATACTGTTACCTTTCTTCAGTGGATATATTTCTGACTCACTCATTATGTGACACAAACTGCAGAGTAATTAGTGATGTTAAGGTCACTGACAACAGACCTGGCTTTTCTGCTAGGCACTGCTGACCTCTGAACTAAAAAATACATTTACTGCATATTGTGGCACGGTAAAACCAGACTGATTGCTGATTCCACTGACACTACTTCTGTTTCACACGATGTGGGAAAGGATTTGGCCAGGAACAGGTCAGCTAAGTCCTCTGTCCCCATTATTGTGCACAGTGAGATCTGCGTGCTGTATAAGGCAGGCATGATGAAGAGATGGTGTGTTTCACAGACTATGTAATTCTGACCCTCCTCACGATGCTATTGCATATTCCTGCAGTGAGAGGCCGGATGGTGTCCGTAACAGCCTGGAAGCCCACGCAAAATGTTATAATCACAGCTGGCATAGTACCCCTGTTCTCAGGTGACTGAAACCACAGAACTTTAATGGTCTGATTTCTGGCCTGCTCCCCGCAAGACATCAGCAGGCGTATGTATGGACACAGTTTTTGCATAGCTGATATTAGCGTCTTAATCTCCTATACTCCTTACCTCTTCTATTTTACTTGGTATTTTATCCTTTGTTCTCATTAGCTGTTGCTATGGGAAAGTATGGCTGAATAAAAAAATGTTTTAATATTTACATCTGAATTTGTGGTCACTCTAATTTCCTTTGGTGACAAGTTCCAAGACAACAGTTCTTGGTAGTACTGTTTCCTTTTCACAAGCTTCATCCAGGAGGTTGGTCACTTCATTTCTGGGGAACGCAGCTGTCAAGGGAGACTGTCATCACAGATCAAAACATCTTGGCTATATTGAGCTGTTTCTATATGTCCAACAACAATTCTCCAGTTCTCCCAACAAGCCTCTATCCGACTTCCTGAGGAAGGCTTTACACTTCTAAGCAGATCTATTCCACTTGTAAGTCTTAAGTCTTAAAATGTAATTAGGTATTTCATTTATGTGACTGCTGCCAGTGTCAGTGCCAGCAATCACAGAAAGGAACTAAAGATAATTCTTTCCAAAACCAAAAGAAGATTATGGCTCATGGGTGAAACTGTACTTTGCTGTAGCATCTATACACAAGACCTTGGTGCACATGTATCTAAGACACTCCATGCTCAGCAAGCTAGACCTATCTACGTTTTATATTAGCACTCTAATGTGACAAAGAAACCAGAAAACCCACAGTAGCTTAATTAAGATGAAATGAAGACATTTGAAGTTAGTTAAATATGAAAGTGCATTTCATAATGAGAACAAATTCCTCTGGGGTATTATCTTTTTTATTAATTTCCAGCTTTGGACTGGAGGCTGGAAACAAGAACAGTATACTTCTGCTGAAAGTCTCCATATAGGCATAATTACTAAGGGCAACATTTTAACTTATCTTTTAGTTCCAGACTTGCCAGCCCTTTGAGATGATGAGGGTGAAGCAGACCTCTCCATTAACTTTTTTCAGGTTGTTCTGCAGACTCAGGAAAACATTATTTATATTCTGTTCATGTATTTGAGTTGACCTTTGTTGTTGTGAGGCCAGAAACATCTGTTTTAGAAAACAGAAGCTGGGATTATTAATCACTATTTTATAGGAAGGAATTAATTTAGTAACAAACTCCACTGCTATAGCATCATGCAATAACAAGAGCCTTGATGATAGCTTGGCTAAATTGAGGGTTTCATTGTATTGAGATGTCAGTCGCACATCTATCATCACTACTAAATAATTTTTAAAGGATTAAAAAGCCCAAGAGGTATCCTGCCCCCACGTGAAATTCACAATTCATTTGTTCCTGTCTTCTGGGTACTATTTTTAGAAACAGTAGAAACAGACAAATCAGTTAGCAACTATATTCATGGGTATGGCTTAATCCTATGAAAGAGGAAAGAAGTAAGGCAACTGCTGTCGGTGCATTAATCAGAATATTAGCAGGATGTTCAGGTTTTATTTTTGGTAAAAATATTCAAATTGGATGATTGTGTGATCTTTAAGATTTCTCCCTGAGACAGCAAGCAGAGGAACTAAAAATGCACACATGAGACGGGTATCTGGAGGCAGCCTCTATGTGTACTGACAGTAACAACCCTGAAAATGATAGGTGCAAAACATACTGAAAACAAATTTCATCTTATTTTACAGTTTCAATAATAGCTTTGTACGTGTAACAGATGAGCTGACAATAAATACAAATGCAATCCAAACAGCTAGGTAAATTTAAATTACTGAAGCTGAAGAGGATCCTGGGTGGGGAAATAAGGGGAACTGCTCTATTTCCACTTGAACTCTGACCCTCGAAATAAGCATTTTCAAAGAAAAAGGGAACCAGGAGTAGTATTCCTGCTGCAAGTAGCCTCACACATGAAAAAATATTTAAAGAGAGCGAACCTCAGCCTTGTGGTTTGCAACTCAGACCTTGAGTTTTGGAGCTTTAGCTCTGGCTTTCTTCAAACACAGGTTGCAAAGTGAAGAGTTTGCTGATGGCATGGTTGTGGCATGCCACACACCGGGCTCTGAGCAGCGCGTCTCCTCATCACACCGCGGTTGCATGAGGGGAAATCCTAGAAATCAAACAAGCACAAGCAACCTGTTATACCTGACCCCCTTGCCCGACATACACACTCTCTAATAGCTGTTCCGACCTACTCTTTTACAGTTGAGTTCTGCTGGTTCCTTTCATCCTGCTGAAATCCATCAATTGACAGCTATTTTCTCCTCATCTATGTATTAAAAGCAGAGACAAAAAAGCAGACATCATTTACTTCTAGAACCATTAGGAATTTCTTACATCTCTGGTTGCAAATACTTGCTTCAGTGTAAATACTCGCACATAAATGTATAAGGTGAGCAGGGAAACTGCGTGCTCAAAAACTCTCTAACTTTCTGGATTGGGTAGTAACGGCATAATATGTTCATGGATATATGTAAACTACTAGTAATCCCCAATAATGCTTTGTAAAAAATATCCTAATGCATGTAATACATAATAAGAGGGGAGCATATCTATGTAAATTGACTAAAAAATCCTCAAGAATGAGTGTACTGAAGTGGCTGGAGAAGCTAGCAGAGGATTATAACCATGGAGACCTCCTGTTTGTCAGCAAGGACTGTTAATTGGTTGAACTTGCTGTAGCAGTGTGCATGTCAAAGAGGTGCAAAAGCTTTTTTAGCACTAGAGAATGACTTGATAGAAAGCAACATCTTTGGAGTAACATGGCATGGTATTTATAACATACATGCAATAATATTATTTAATATTTGTGTTTGTGTGAATAAGATGTAGATATAGGCACTCTCTTAATTGCAACAGAACTTTTTCTGCTCTGTCTTTGAAATTAATGAAAAATAGGCACCCACATTTCTTTAAAGACCTGGCTTTTGTTGCGTAAAGCTAACTAAAAAAAAAAAAAATCTTGTTTTATGGAGATGGGTTTCTTACTTAATTTTCTAGGAGCAATCTTGGAAAGAGGTGGAGTCCCTGCTCTGTTGTTACCACCTAGTCAGCTTTGGTGTTGAATTAGGACAAGTAGGACAAGTAGTTTTCTTTAAAATTGTAGTATATATACTGAAGAAACCAGATGCCATCTGATTTAGATTAATTTTTTAGAAAAGAAATTGCTGTTGACAATAATAGCAGCTAGTCAGACTTTCTTATTTTTAATTATAGCCCTAGGGTTTGTTAAGATGAAGGTCTTAGGGTGAGGACAGACCATGGGTGAGAAACTCAGGAAAGAAAGCAAGAATTTGAGAATTCCTATACAAACACAGTAGAGGCCATTTCTCCCAATTCTGTAACTTCAGAGGGGCCATGGAAACTGCATATGACATGACTTAGTTATCAGTAAAACAGCCATCAGTATGAAAAAGATTAATTAAACTCTCAGGTGAACATCTGATTCATAATGTGCTTGTCTTGCAGTTAATTGTCTCTCTTTGTGTCTGATTCTAATCCCAAAAGACTATCTTTAATTTAATTAATAGAGCTTTTCCAGATAAACATATGTCCATAAATTACTACTTCCTTTCCTTTCTATATATACATTTTCCTTTCTGCTGAGGTATTTTCACTGTAAACAGAAAGAGAGTTTATGTTGGCCCTGAAATTAAGAGTAACTTGGATCTCTTCAGTTTACTAATGAAAGACTAAGAATGGATATACAAGAAAATATTTTTCTATTAAACGAGCTCAGTAATTGTTTCATGGCTAGATCAATACTCTACTTGGATGACAGGCCTTTCCTATTCCTTTCTCTTGTTTCTGATAATCAGAAGGAAATATATATTTCTCTATTATTAAGCCCCCCCAAATCTCTAAAGGCAATTTTCTGAAAGCAAGTTCCAGAATCTCTTAAATAGGAATTCTGTAAAGTAATTGCTAGAAACAAATTATGACAGCTCCGTTTGACAGATTTATTTAGGGATAAACATAGATACTGGTTTGGTATACAAGATTAAGCTTGTAGGGTTCATTAATTACTTATAAATAATAAAAATTGGAACTTTGGGGATTTTTTTTTATGCTTCTCCTAAAGCTATCTCTAATTCAAACCCTCTCAAATGTAGGATTCCAAATAAAAAACAAAAGCCATTATTTTATCATAAAATATTTTTTTTCAAACCTGGCTGGTTTTGTAATCACTTAAACACATAATAAATGAACTCTGAAACTGTTTGAATATTTTATCAATTTAGTCTACATTCAATCTTTCAACAAATTTTAAAATAGCTTAGCAATTTTTACCTATTTTCTTTATTTGAATTATTTTTCTACTGAGCTTATCTTCATATCCAGCAGGGCTGTTTCCACAGACTGAAACCAGGTGGCCACGCCCGTTTCTTGCAATATAATCCACAATGTTTGGCATTCCTGAAATTCAAACCCACAAAGCCCAGCGCTTCACACCCAATCAGCTATTGATTATAACTGAACTGGATCCATATTCCTAATTGTTGACACCTATCTTTAGGGGTGATCAGTCTGAAATATTTAAAGTGTGGGAGTCAGGTGGGTAAGCGTGCATGAATAGGGCCATTTTAGGTGCTCAGCATATCCAAGATGTTTGCACAAGAGAATATTCCAGCTAGTGACCAATTGTTAATTAAATTTGTCCTTATTTAAGCAATAATGACGGTAATGGTGTTCCAAGTAGGTAGTAGTTATGCATTTCTGTTAGACTAAAACCAGTTTCTTCAGAGAGGTTCCCCAAAATGACTGTTCTAATTTAGCATGTATCATTTAAGTGGCAATTACTGTGGTAATGTTTTAAATGCATATAATGCCTTTCATTCTAGGCAGCAAACCTGCACTTTCGCAGAAGCAGGAGTTGAGAGAAACTAATGGGTTTTGACTAGACTGTTCAAAATAGGCTAGAAAAAGAAACATTTGAATAATGGCAGTAACAAAAAAATGTGGTTTGGGTTATTATTTCATGCAGACAAAACACGAAACAATTGAACAGATTTTGTCTAAGATTTCCTAAGCAATCTACTTCTTGTCTGAGATCAGTCAAGAAAATCTTGAGCCTTTAATGTACTAAGAAAATTATCAAGTATAACAAGAAAACAGAAGCTTAGACATTCCACTCCCTTTCTTCGCCAGATAAAATGTATAAACTTTCATCTATACTTACTCATTCGTGGGCATGAGAAAGTAGGATTTTTCAATGCTTTACCTGTTGCCCCCAAATCTCCAAAAACCCAGAATAGCTCTTGGCAACCAGGCCAAACTACAACAAGAAATATAGTAATCAGCATACTTAAGCATGGTTAGGCCACATCATTATGATTAAAGTTTAAAAAGAGTTCCCTGAAACAACTGCAGCTAATGATGTGCACTTAAATCAGCTAGAGCTGCATCAGGAACTCAAGGGAAAAACAGCCTGTGGATGAACTTCTGTCTGAACATTTTACATTTTCCCATGCAGCTTCTTGAACCTCAAAGTAGGGCCTCCTCACAGGACTAATGGTTAAAAGTGCTCAGCAGAAACCTGCAAGTAGGAAGAGGTGACGACTGTGCCCAGTTGACTCCAACATGAATCCAGTAGTGACCATCCCAGAAAGACAATTTTGTATGGAAGATAGTATAATTACATTTTATGGGGTATTGACTCACACTAAAGAAGGGTGTTTTTTGCACAGAAGGTGAAATGAAAAACAGTGTATAAATAGTGAATTTACTACGTCAGTGCTGGTCACTTCACATACAAGCACATGGATATTTTCTAGGTCTCATCCCAGAAAGTGCTCAGATGGCATGGGTTAGGAGAAGTAGGGGATTCTAAGTGAATTATTTAATTTGTATTTTGAGTCATTCCCTTCCCAATACTTCTTTTAAAAACTCACTGGTTTCTTTACTGTCTTAGCTTGGAAGAATATCTGACAGGTTTGTAAATGCCTCTCTTTAGATAACGTGGAATTAATATCACTGTTTACAGATGAATCTGTTTCCTTAATATCCTCATCTTCATTGCTTCATCCTGTGTTCGGCTCTCACCCTGGAGACCACTCTTTGAGTCTGGACTTGATGCTCCCTCTCTTTTGCCATACCACAATGTGTCCAGAGGATTACTACAATACATCCTGTTGAGCCTCTACTTTGTAAACGCAAAATCTCTTTAGTCTGCCAAAACCTTCTGAAAGTTGGACTCCATAGATTGTCTTTTATGACAATTTCATTTCATTGGTAGCTTTTGGAATCTACGTACTGTTAAATCCATATTATTTCTTTTGATTATATAACGCTTTCAACAGTACGTAGATTCCAAAAGCTACCAATGAAATGAAATAGTGCTACATTACCAGTGTGAGCTCAACAGACACTACATGCAGCCTCGTGCCGTAATTAACAATTGTAAATCCGTTAGGATTTCCACTTGAGCATGTTGTGGTCCTTACTGTCTAGGAGGTAAAGATTAATAGATTATGCTTCCTTATGAAAAAAAAGCAGAAGCATTTGGAATAGTATGAATTTTTAAACTGCAATAAATAGCAATAGATTGCTAATCCCCTTTGAGCATATCATGAATATGAATTGTCATTGAATTTTTAAGAGTCCAAAGTCTAGTTCTGCAGTTACATTCAACTGAGGGTACAATTTTGTAGATGCAAATAATTGTGAGTCAAATAATGGCTCACAACCGAGTGGTTCTTACATGTCATCATAGCACAGAAAACAAAATGTATTCTCTTTCTCTGCAATCAAAGCTGAAGAAACACAGCTCATCAAGTCAGCGCAGCCTCGACAATGGATTCAGTCAGGGACTGCACGAAGGGTTATCAGTGAGCTCTGCTGAGAAGCTCAAGCAAAACACCTACAAAATTAATCTTAAGAGCATAAGCAAGTCTGTGCTGCATCACACCAAGGTCCAGCTAGAGCACTATTCCGATATCAAGAGCCAACAGCAAATGCTTAGTGGAGTATATGAGAGACATAGTGACACTTACCCAGAATACTGTCCCAATTTCCACAGATCTGTACCTCATACACTTCCTGAGCCAGATGTGATATCCCTGTATTTTGCGGGAGGATTTTTTCCCAAGTATTTATCCATTCACTGTCAAGTCACAGCATCCTGTGGAAATGATTTCAGTTTCACTGACATCATCTGAATAAGTTGCTTTGTATTTGTTTTGAACCTTCTACTTTCATCTTACGTTTTTTATCTTTTGTGTTGGAAAAATCAATCCTTTTCCACCTTCCCCATGCCAGTAGGTGATATTTCCAGATATCTGTCATATCCCTTCTTAGTCATTCTTTTTCCAGACTGAAAAAAATATATTAATCTGTTAGCTCAGTCTGATGGTCTGAGCTATCCTTGGTCATCCACACTCTTTATGTTTTCTGATTCCTTTATATTGCTTTTGAGACCAAGGAATAGAATTTCACAAGGGCACAGGGAAGGTGCACAATAGATCTATACAGTTACAAAATTATGTTCTTTTGTTTTCTTTCTTGTTCTTTACATGATAATTCCCAATGTTTTATTTGCTTTTCTGGCTGTTGAAGAATATTGAGCTGATGTAGTCATAAAATTGCCTCATACCATTCCAAGAGCTTGTTCATAAGTAGCTGCAATTAGGTCAGAGCCTGCTACTGAATATGTCAGATTAGAATAGCTTTTTTTCTATGTACATTTACATTTAGTATTTCATTACTCAGCATCAAATAGTATAATGAGGCTTTTCTGCAACTCTGAACCTTTCGTAGTTCTTTAAAAGAACAGTAGCCAGTGAAGTATTTTCCATTTGTAATCAGCAGGTTAAGTCATGGTAAGTTTGATCCCATAAGTAAAAAGTTCAAGGAACCCTGAATCACAGCAGAACCTGTGAAATGAACCCCTACCTTCCCATATCAATAAAAATAAAGTATTTTTTCCACTATCAGTGGACATAACCTGGGTGTTCTTTAGATAACTTCAACTGCTAAACCCTTTGAAAAACACAACAATATGCCTTTAAAATAACATTTATTCTCATGCTCCATTAGTCTGTTTTTAGTCCTTCATTCCTGATTAACATAATTGAGAAATCATTGGTGATCAAACTCAAACAGCATCTCTTACTTTTCATTGTCCTGGAATTAGAGTGACCAGCATTCATTAAAAGATGAAGTTAGCTGCATCTAGGCAAGACCAAGTCTAACTGCTATCATCTGTCAGCTATAGACAAAACCTTATATCTGCCTCTCATTTTCGGGCCTCTATGGGCTTTGGCACAACTGTAAAACAACTGTGGACTTACAGAACTGCTTTCCTCAGTCAAGAACTGTTTGAGATCATTGCTTTTAACAGTGCACAGAGTAAAAATATTATAAATCAGATAAATGATTCTGTAACTTCAGCATCACTTATGAAATCCATGTTCCAGACAAATTTGTTGGTGGAAAAGGAAACAGAATTAAAGCAGAAGAAAGTCTGTGAAACATGGAGACCTTTTCTGAAGGTATTGCAAGCAGGAAATCTAAAGATCATAGATGCAGAGATAAAGGTTCATCAGTGTTGCCTGAGAATTAACCATAGAGTATTCCTTACCCTTCTGTTAGCCTAGTGGCACTCTAGTGAGATTTTCCCCAAAGCAGTAGCAGTGATGTTCTGTCTTTCCTTGTTTCTTTGAACAGAGACATAGGAAAATATCCAGGGAGATGGACAAATAGAAAAAATATAATCTTTGGAAATTGTTATTAAGTCTAGTGCTTTTTAAAAAGAGGAGATGGTTAACTGATTTTTATTGTGCAGTTTAAACATCTTAAGTTATTAATATGTGTACTCTACCGACATGCTCATACCCATAAAACTGCTTTGCACGTGAAGTGGACAATCCACAGATAACATGCTGCAGAAACAATGCTGGGAAATAAGGTATGGACAAGACAACTCAGCCTTTTCGAGTTCTCATTACTGTGATTCTGTCAGCTACAGCTGCTAGCAATCAGATAAACCTACTGTTCTTAATGCAATGCGTTTGGAGGTCTCATTAGTCATTCTATATGTGTTCTGCATGGGCCTCAATGAGGTGCTTGCAGAAACTGAGGAGGTAAGATCTGATGCTTTGCATTTCTGTTACAATCATGATATTGCTACCATTCATTTAACAGAGAAATTAAATAACTTGCTTACTCAAGTAGTGATTTAACTAGTTTAGAGACAACCACATTCTTTTTGAAGTAGGAGTTATGCAAGCTTCATTGTTATTGTTGAGCATGGAAAAGTAAGTACTACAAATAATCCTAAACAAAGATGCAATTAAATCAGCCTTGGAACAAGGGCTGGAACATGAGTGCATATGTGTCAATGTGTAAAAATACCTGATGGGAGAAACATGGAGGTAGACTCTTCACAGCAGTCCCAAGTGAAAGAGCAAGAGGCAATGCACACAAACTCCTTGCACAGCAGTTTGCTTTAGCTTCTCTTGAGCAACTTGATCCAAACTTTGTGGGAAATGGAAGAAAATAATGTTCAGAAAGTTTTAATTTCCTGAGCTACTATTTTTTCATGAGATGCTGCTCAGAACTGTAGCTTTTTTTACTTTTTCTTTTCATTTTTAAATCAAGAGTTGGATGTGGAAGATGAGATCAAGTGTTTTAGGAACAGCTAGAAGAGGGAGTTAAAATAAGAAACTTGCCCATCATCTGGTCTGGAAGGTGAATTGAGTAAGCTGGTGATCAAGAGCTGCTTTTCCTACAGGCAAACAGCAATGTAATGCTATTATTTGGAGAAGTTTCTTTTGCTTTGGATTTATGCAAGTGAAATTTTGAGGGGATCCTAGAAGTCTAGAAGATGGTAATGAGAAGACTATTCAACCTCCTTTTAACAGAAAAGAGTCAGGTAAGGCAGGTTCATAGAAAAGTGATCAAAGTGCAGAAAAAAAGTGTCAGAGGAGAGAAAAGCTGGAAATAAAAAAGAAAGCAATAAAAGTGGGCGAAAGCAAAATAAGATTCGATAGCCTATGACATTTACCTGAACATTTATCTTTTGATTAGATTCTCTCTCACTGCATTAAGGATATGTTTAGTCTGAACTCCTACTTTCACTCCACTTTTCATTCAAATGCAAGAAAGACAGTGAGCAATAAGCTAGAAATATACTTACCAAAGCCCTCTGTTTTTGCAGCTAGCTGGGAATGTACATGTGTAGAGCTAAAGACAACTTCAAAAGAAGCGAGTCCTCACTAATTTAGAGCAGCGTTGTATCTTTAATTACTTTGGATGCCCATAGTGGCCTCCCTGAGACACGGTCCCACCAGCCCAGCACTACCCAAAAAAAAAAAAAAAAAAAAGTTTCGACTAGCTCATGGATCTGACCTATCTGCTCTGCCAGGTTTGGTAGTAACATGACAGAAACTAATTGCCTCAAACAGATGCCACAAGGGATTGCCCTTTGCTAACTTCAGCCGCTTAGTCAGATAAGGATGTGGGAACTTGGATACTTATCTGGTCTAATATACTCCTTTCCCACCTCTACATCAAATAAACATTATTTCCAAAAGTTAATTCTAACATATTCTGAGATGTGTGATCTGAACATGAGCATGAAGGGTACTGAAAAACCTTGGCTGTGTAGAATTTGGGGTTTGGACACAGATACTAAACTGGGGACCTCCATTTCACTCCTGTTTACTGAAGTTGACTTTTTTAGCAGTATATAAGCGTGCATAGTTATATAAGGAATGAAATGTCTTGATTTTCTGCCAGGATCTTCTAGTATGCAAACCACTTTGCAATTAATTGCACAGCCTGAATTTAATAGCTCACTGTCAAAGCACGGGGATGATTTAAATAGAAAAAGCAGGGGTACATTCTTTGTTGTATTGCTGCTTATGTATCTTATATGAGAGGTATGTTATTTGGGGTTTAATAACTTTGGAAACCAAATTAAAAGAACAATAAAACTACATACTGGAATAGTTTTATATGGTTTAAACCATCCCCCCAAAATAGTTTTGAAAATATGCTAGAAGTATTATTTGTTGCCTGTTAGCGCTGCTGGATGAAGGACATAAATCCATCTACAAACCTTGAAAATACTTTTGGGACACTTCCTGATACCCCCTGAAAGCTAGATTTAGAAGAACCAAATTTAATTGTGTCTGCAAAATCGGTCATGTTGTTATTGAAAAGAATGCACCCAAGATGAATAGAGTGTATTTAAGCACACTGTCTGCCCACATACTGTTGATAAGACTATCTCCTGCTTTTACCTTAATGACTATCTCCTGCTTTTACCTCGATACTCAGTTTGTAATCACTCTTGTGCAACACACAGCAAATCAAACTACCCTCCGTCACAAGATTGTTCTACATGGGTGTTAGGCATGTCAACATATCACTTGCCAAATGCATCAAGATCTTTTGAATGGAAAAAAAATGGGACAGGAAGTGCAAGATAGTATTTGTTAATAAACTTACATGCTATATGCACAGTGTTTGATTAATACATGTTAATATATTAACGTATATTTTGTGCACAACCATTTGTTCCCATGCCTCTAGGGGGACAAGGACAGAAGGTTTAGAAGCTATTAGATTATAATGCAGATTATTATAATATAGATTTTCATGATCACTCCTAACTCCTTGCTTCTTACCAGCTAGACTCTGCTCCTACGTTACAACCATCATCATGTGTTGGTAAACACCTCCAAGCATTGCTCTATCTGGTGTTATTACCTCCAGGATAAAAGAGATGGTGGCTTACGGTGGTGCCGCTTGCCCTAACTTGCGGTCTCAAGCAGTTGCACAACCATGATCTACCTGCTATCATGCTTTGCAATTCAGAGGTATTTTTAAAAGCCTCTGATTTGTTCTGCTTGGACCTACGTAAACATAAACAGAAGCGCACCTTTGTATGCCGTTCCAGTGTTCAGACAGGGTTTGCAAGCTTTCGCCTCCAACCAGCTGGGCACAGCCTAACGCCCGCAGCCGGCTCCTTAACTGCGTTGCCATAAATACACGGGGTGCGGAAGGATGAGGATTCACCCACCAAGGGGCACGAAGGAGGCTGAGCGAGGTTTGCTTTGACACTGGGGAGAGGGGAAGAAAAAAAAAAAAAAAAAAGAGAGAGAAAAAGCGGAGACAGCCGCGAGGAAGCCCCTCTCGCGGAGGAGGGAGGGAGGCGGCAGGGCCCTGCCCTGGAGATGGCAGCATTGAGCAAGTTATTTTCCGGAGCCGCCTGGCCCCCTCGCCGCGTCCCTCGCAGCAGGGCTTGCGCAGCGCCGCGCGCTGCGGATCGCCTTGACTATTCAGTTCAGTTTAGCACACAGTGGCTGGGGGAAGCGCAGCAACCGCTCGGCGCTCCGTGGGGAAACAATCTGCGCTCGGCAGCTCCGCGGGCGGCGGGACTCGCGCCTCCAGAACCGCCGGGCAGCGGCCCCTCAGGCGGGGCGCGGACAAGGGCCGCGTGGCGGCGG
>VZSV01000033.1:2648592-2760461 GCA_013398735.1 Nothocercus julius
CGGCGCAGGTGAGCGCGCGGGAGCAGAGGGGTGCAGGCGGGACCCGAGCGGCCCGGCTCGGCGCGCTCCACGCGCCTCGTCCCGGGAGGAGGTGCCCGGGCAGGGCTCGCGGCCGTCGCTTCCGAGGGGAGCCGCTCCGAGCAGGTGGATGGGGTAGTTTCTGCTGTGGGGAGTTCCCTGCTCGTGGTCTCCATTTTTCAAATTGTAGCAAGGTGCGATGGGCTCGCAGTGGAAGAGCCTTGGGAAAGTGCTGCAGCCACCTCATCCCTTGGCCGTGACCCACTAGCTTAATTTTGGTGTCCCTGGTGACCTTAATATCTCCCGCCTGACTTAGCAGCAAGACTCTGGCCCAGTGCAGCATCCTCGAAGTGCAGGCACTCAGAAGGTGCGAGCTCATCCCGGCACCAGTGCCGCCTCCGTATGGTGGAGTGGGGAGATTGTTTACAAAATGCACTTGAATGTTCTTGTTGAGACAGATACGGTCTTGTGGTTACTGTGTTACCTCATCTGTTTAATGCTTGGAATTATGTGTACTCTTAAAAGCGCATGTAAAAATATGAGTGAATTAGCTTGTAGCATAGAGCTGGAAATTGGAAACTCCCATCTTAATCCTGATTTCATGACTTCTGTGGCCAAGGCTAAGGCAGCTAACCATTCCAGCTCGGGTTTTCCCATGTGTAAAAGGCAGCTAATATCTACCTTACAGGGCTGTTGTGGGTATTAATCCAATCTTGTTCACAAAGTACTTTTAATTTGAAAAAGTCTTTGAAGTTTTTAAAACATTAGAACTTCTATTTAGACTGATACTGTATATGCTTCTTCTTTGCTCCCAACTGCATTGCAAATTGCATAAGAAATAGTATAAACCATGTTTTTTTTTAAAAAAAAAAATTAAGATTTTTATGGAAAAATAAGAAAAAACCTCTCCCAGATGGTTGCATTCAGATTACAGGCATGAGTAGTAACATTATTGAAAACAATTTAATGTTTCTGCTACATAGAAATTTAATGCAGCACATGCTAAATATATCATATTTTCAAGCTTGTGAAGTGCAGTGCTCACGTGCAAGTCGTTTTTATAAAAGACTGAAGAAGGTTTTGTCATAGATGAGTACTCCCCTGCCCTGACCCCACCCCCAAACCTCTTTGGAGCAACCAGGCATTCCAGCCTTGGGTATTTTTAACCTCTTTCAAGTTACACATTTCAACAAAGATTGAAGGTACTGGTTGAAATAATCACCTTAATTTACAAATTTAATAACAGAAATTCTTTTGCATCCCCAGCACATATACTAGTGGGTAACTACCTTATGAGTTTTGTTGTGACACTCTTGATTTTTATCAGCTTTTTGCAGACTTGAACAGCAGCAGTTGTAATAGTGTAAATAGTTACTATAATGAATGTATACAATGCTGAACTGGAGGATGAATCTCATACTGCTTTATTTCATTGGGAGTGTAACAAGGTTACTCTTTGTGTTGCTTGCTCACTTGGGGGTAGGAGAGCACTGAGGGAGTCTTGCTAAGAACACTGGAATCGTATGTTCTGTTTTCCATTTTTATAACCTGGGCAAAAGCGAGACAGTCTTTCCACATTCACTGCTTAGCACATGCTGCTCTCGCCTGTTAGAGCAGTACAATTTAGGTGCTAATCTATTAGATTAATTTCAAAGTTCAAGGTGAGGTTCAGGATCAGCCCGGGTAGAGCCGGTCCGTTTCAAACGGTGCCTGGTAGGAAATTACTGTTTTTGTGTGTTCTTGATGGGAGTGTGCAGCCTGTCACAGTATTTGTGAGCAGGCTTAAGCCGCCACACCCCGCTCTGCTCTGGGATGTGCTTTCAAGAGGCTGTCTAGACTCTCTTGGCGATGCCTGGCGTTACCCTATGAATTCATATCTGCCTGGGGCAGAATTATTATTGTTCTGAACTTTTAGGGAGGAGATTTTCCCCAGAGGATTCAGCATGTTGTGTTATAACTCATTGGTGGGGGTATCACTTTCTTGTTCTCTGCTAAGATTTGGGGGGCAAGTGTGAGAGAGAGAGAGAGCACTGGGACACCAATAAACACGTGCACGAGGAGAGATTGCAGGTCTGTAGCTGAGCAGTGTCATAACCATTTGCTTGCAAGGATTTTCTAAAAGCAGAGTTTACTTTTACTGTAGACAACTTAAACTTGGCCACAGTTTTTATGTTATCTGTTGTGGTGGTAGGAAGGTACCCACTGGGATTATGCTAGCATGTGCAGGACTGGGACATAAAACCCCATTAGAGTGTGCTGGAAAGTATTATGCAGATGGTTTTCAGAGTAGCGTTGTGAAAGGTGGTGACTCTCTGAAGTTAGTTCTTCTTACTTCCTAAAATTAGGAGTGAGCTAAGCAGGTATAACCTCTCCTGGGAGGCAGAGGAAGGCAGCCAATTTAAAATCATAGGGAGAGTTTGTAGCCATTGTTGTTCCCTCACTGTTTCCATTTTAAGGCTGTGTTAATTGCTTGTAGCTTTCCCACATATGAACCATTTTCAACCTATTAACCCTAATCCAGCTATCTTGCCATCAGCTGAAAACTTTCTCCACAAAATTCAGCCCAACTAGCTCATCCATTGTTGAGAGTATTAACAAAAAAGGAAGCTTTTTCATTCTCTTTTCTCCCCATGTTAAACCATAGTGATTTTTTTCCCTGTTTACTTTGGAGATGGAACTCAAGCTTGGCAGGGCAGTTGGCCCAGTGCAGGATATGCCTTATGCCATTCTTGAGAAAATCTGCCTAGAGGTGAGTGATTGACAGACCTGCGAGTGGCTTGTTTGGCGCATGCCTGACAAAGCAGTTGAGCACCTAACGTGAAACCGTTCGCCGGGAAGCCCCACGCGCAGTCCCTGGCGCTCTGCGTGACTTTGCTGCTGCGCTGCTTGCGAGCTGGCGCGCCCGACTCTTGGGGCTGCTCTGGGTGCTCCTCCTGGCAGCTGAGGTGGCTGCAGCGGCAGCTGAAACCAGGGAGGCGGCTCCTGTTGCTTTTCCTGTGGGTATTGGAGCAACATGATGCGAAAAGGCAAAAGCATCTTGGTATGTCTGTGGCTATAGCAGAGAGGAGAGAACACCTGGATGTATGGGAGGGAGAGTGAAGGTATCAAAATAAGGAACAGGGAAGGTGGTGATTTTTTAAGTACACTTTCTTTACTCTTCATTTCTTTGGAGACTGTAAATTACTGCTTTTAACCTCAGAGAGGCAAAGGGGCTATACCTGCTTTCCTCTCCCCAGCAGGGAAGCCTTCCAGCCCTCTAAAGGCCAAACCAATTTGGATAACTCTTGTTTTGTCCATTTTGGATTTTTTTTTTTTGTTCCAGGTTGCAAGACAAGGACCTAGAAGGTTTCCTATCCAACTCTTAGTGGGCAAAATAACTCTGCTGCTTTGCTGCAAACTAACTTTTCTTCTTTCCCTACTCCCCTGCCCTGTCCCCACACCCAAAACCCCTCAGAGCTGCTCAGGCATTACAGTTTTGAGTAATTTTAATGTCTTTCAAGTTACATATTTCACCAAAGATTGAAGATACTTGTTGAAATAATCACCTAACTTCCAATGATTAAAAAATCCTTTTGCATCCTTGGCATTCTTCTGCATTCTCAAATCCCATTTCTTTCCTTGCTGTGTATTCTTGGCTTTTTCCTAACAGCTGCCCCTGTTGTAGCCTCTCTAGTGCTCTTTCATATTCTTTTAAAAGTGCAGCAGTTTTAATACTGACTTGAATGCTTTTTGTTTTTGATGTTTTTCCTTCCATCTGCTTCACAGAATTGGGTATCTTTTTTGTGTCAAGCTGTAGCCTGCTACTTGGATGCTTCGATATGTGCACTTGCAGGCTGTAATCCGAAGGCCACTTTGCTGTAGTGGCCAAATCATGCTGGAAAACGGATAGGAAGAACCTGAGGCGATAACTAGAGAGCAGAGAGAGCAATGGGGGTGTCATTGTTTTCCCTCCTGCTTAGACTCTTCCATATATGAGCAGATGTGAATGTGCTTCTTACCTGCCTTTGGGATTGTTATGAGAAAAGAAATTAGTAGGGGGTTTGAAGATCAACAGCTGATAGTTTGTGTGCTGAGTGCATAGTTGGAAAATATTCCAAAAAGGAAACCATTAAAGCTTGGCTCTGGAGGAACAGGAAAGGCTGTAGTAGATGGTCGAGTGAATCCAGGTATGTGGTTTTGATCTCTGCAACTTCAAAGCAAAAGCAGTATTCCCCTGCCTTATTTCCATTTTGTTGCTGAGTCTGAGAACTTGTGAAAGCGAGTGCTAATAACAGTGGATAGACTGTGTGTAGTGTGAGCAAGTAGCAACTTGGCTCACTTGCAGTTTTAATAATACCCATTTTGCCCAATTTTTTTTTTTTTTTTTTTTTTTTTTTTTTTTTGGAGGGGGAGGTAGAAGAGCAGGTGAAACAAAATGTAATAGAGTACAATGGCAACTCTAAGCTTGTTATGCCCTTTTTCTGCTCCAGTTAAATTTAAGGGAGGAAATTAGAAAGGCAAAAGCTCTGCTGGAACTTGGTCTGGCCATCTGGTTCTACAAATACGTTAACAAGAAGAGCAGGGCCAAAGAGAATGTCCATCCTTTATTGGATGTGATGGGGAACATTGTCACCAAGGATGAGGATAAGGCTGAGGTACTTAATGCCGCCTTTGGCTCAGTCTTTAACACTCAGATCAGTTCTCCCCAAGGTACTTGGCCCCCAAAGCTGGAAGACACCTATGGAGAGCAGACTAAACCCCCCATAATCCAGGAGGAAACAGTCAGTGACCTGTTACTCCAGTTGGGCACCCACAGGTCTATGGGGCCAGATGGAGTCCCAAGCTGCTCTCCTTCATCTGTCAGTGGTCCTGGTCGCCATGGGAGGTCCCAGTTGATGGGAGACTGGCCAATGTGATGCCCATCTCCAAGAAGGGCCAGATGGAGGATCTGGGGAACTACAGGCCTGTCAGCCTGACCTCGATATCGGGGAAAGTTATGGAGTAGATCATCTTGAGGGCGATCACGCAACATGTTTTGATCTCTTCTCCAGAATAATGATGGATAGGGCAAGAGGAAATGGCCTCAAGTTGCGCCAGGGGAGGTTCAGGTCAGGAAGAGTTTCTACACAGAAAGAGCAGTCAAGCATTGGAACAGGCCGCCCAGGGAAGCGGTGGGGTCACCCTCCCTGGCAGCGTTCAAGAAACATGCAGATGAGGCGCTTAGGGACATGGTTCAGCAGGTAGGGTGTTGAAGAGTTTACAGTTGGACTTGATGATCTGGAAGGTCTTTTCCAACCATAATGATTCTATGATTCTATGAAAAGATTTCAGAAGCGAAAAACTACACTTTTGTACCTTTCAGAAAATGTGGTAAACAGAATTATTTTATTCATGAAATTCTTGTATAAATATACCTGGAACTTTTTTTTTGATGGGATGTTGTTTTATTTTTACCTTTATTTTTAGCTATTTTTTAAAATAATTTTCTATAGCTGGGTTTGTTTCCTCACCTTGAAAACTTAAGATGGAACAATTGAAGCTCAGAAATCACCAAAACAACAAATATACAATTAAACTAAATTTCTGGAGGGACTGAAGGTTGTTTTCAATTGAAAGAATGAGAGTTTTTGTAGTTTGGGGTCAGCACCAATATAAACACCAGTAAGTTATGAAAGATTTTCATGCTCTGTGGCTGTTACTGTAGACAAAGCAGTCTATTTCTAATGATACGCACACACCATTTTTTTGTTTAAGTATTTGCTAGAACTGAGCCTCTCTCTATATACTTGAATATTTGCAATTCTCCTGTTTAACAAAACCACAAGCTTATAATTTGTTTTTGTTTTTTGAATATATATATTCAAATATATATATATGAAATATATATTCATATAATGTAACTTAGACTAGACTGGTTCCTTTAATCTAGTTACAGTAGATGTTTAAATATCGTTTTTTTTTAAAAAAAAAAAAAAAAAACGTTATTTGGATATTCTGCTGAACTTAACAGGATGGTGGGCATCACTAAGGTAAGCAGGATTTTGCCTCCAGCTCTTCTGTCCTGAGTTTTTTGTCTTGTAACATCCCTATCAAACCATAGCAGTAAACCACAGGTAGGATTCTAAATTAGATACAAGTTGAATAAGCATGAGTGAATTTTTAAGTATAAAAAGTCTTGATTTTTTAAAATATATATATATATAAAAAAGAAAATGGTATTCACATGGATTTTTAACTGCACTACTTTGTTTTTTCTATTGTACCACTGAGACAATAATTACAAATCTGTTTAAAAATGAAGTTCACTGGTTCCATTATTTGTCCTATGGATTAATGAATGTAGAGTCCCATAAAACTATTTGATTTAAGGAAGATCTTGTAGAAGAAAAATTCAGCAATAACAGTAAACAAATGTGGTTTGTTACAGCAGATCTTCTGTTTTTCTTTTTGTAGAAAGAGTTACAAGAAAAATGCATTACTGCTAACAAACAAAACTAAAGTCCCAAATTGTCAGAATGCCAGAAGTTACCTTTTGGTTATCTTTATATAATATGACTTGCTAGCATGCATGTTCATCTGAATGGAAAGTATTATTATATCATAGGTGTTTTTGGTAAATAGTTTATAATCATCATGATCACAGTCAGTTTTGTATATTCACAAGATGAAGGTAGCAGAGGAGAGATATGAGTAACTTCAGGAAGATTCTCAGTTTTAACAGCTTCACTATCAACTTACAGAAATGATAGAAATATAATAAAAGTCAAGGTGTGAACAGATAAAGGAGATTTAAATGAGCCTGGCACTCTTAACTAACTAAAAGATGCCTTGATATACATCTCTCTGATCATGCTTGACATATCTAGGTCAGGTTCCCCGAAGACTATTATTAGAGATTTAACCTTGGGTAATTGCGAATTGTATTTTCTTTAGAGTAGTTTTTGATCAGGTAGGTGGGACAGTGGAAGTTTGTGTTGAACTGTTTTTAATAATTTGGGATTCTAGCTGAAAGATCTGAATATCAGCTACCTGAACAGTAAGTTTAAATGCATCATTCTGCTTGTGGTTTTACAGAAGACTTGCCTGTATGTGTTTTGTCAAGTGTTGTAAAATTCTATTTTTTTTAGGCTGAGGTTGTGCTGAAACAATCTATAACTTTTTCAAATAAGATGCACATCAGAAAGAATGGAATTATATTGTGGAAATAATACTTCAGTCCTTACAAGCAGTAGAGTTGCTGAAGTGTGCTTCTGCATTTGTACTGTCTGGTGACATAGAATAGAAAGATGCAGGGAGGAAGTAATTTGGAAGCATCTACAACTTTGATTTAATTTACTGTGATTTTTTTTTTTTTTCTTTCCAGTCTTTGTAGGTGGGGTGTTTAAAAGGCGCAATGGCATCTACACAGTTGATAAGCTTTCTTTGGAATATTGAATTTCAAGGAGAGAATTTTTTTTTTCTTGTTTTGATTCTTGTCCCATTTCAGTGATCTGGCTTGCCATGTGGTGCGCACATAATTGTTAAGACATGATATGGGGCAGAAACTCCTTAAATTGGCTTTGCTACTTAATGAAATATAGAACTAATCTCTGAAAGGAAGCTTTTCTTCAGTAGAATTATTTCCAGAAGGAACAAAAAAATGGAGAGAAGAGATTGTCAGTGATTGCATGAGTTCCTTCCACCCTTACTTCTTTGAACTGTAGACCTTACAATGAACAAACAAAAACACAAGTGAAGGAAAACAACAACAAACCCAAAACAACCCTTCTTGTTCCTTACAAGATATTGGACATCTGTATGTTCATAGTAACTTTCATTTTAAACACTGGCCACCTCTGTGGTCAGAAAAATTGCCTTCATCTTGAAAAGAAGATTAGTATGTTAGAAAAGGATGTTTTAACCCCACGGAACAGGAAAGAAGCTAACTTGCATGTGGTATACTAGGCCCTTTGTAGTGGGGTTAAAAACCCCATGTCATGGCTTTCCTGGAGGAGATACAGACACGGCAGAATGTCTCTTTCTGCACCTCTCCATCAAGACCTAGGGCTGATCATGTCTGCTGCCTTCCCAGCATGGTACCATTTATTTCTTTCTCTAATGGTGGTGTCCAGAGGAACAAAGTTTGGGAACTTGTGCTCTGTGTTTTGTGCTGAAATGAAGGCCACTGTTCTTTTACTGCAGGCAAAGGATGGAGACCTTGGCAGAATTGTGCCTGAGGGATAGGTTTAATTTTTATTTTCTTCAGATAGGTTTGCACTTTCATAATTACTGATTCCTTTCCTGTAATTCCTGATTACAAATCTGAAATTATTTGCTATTTTGAGGTACTGTAATGCTGTGTTTATGACGCAGAGTTCTATGGAATAACAAGGAAATAAAGTAAGAATTCTGTAAGCAATTGACACTAAGTCAATGTTTTCTTATTTTCTTTGGGGTACATACTTACGGATGTTTTCTTTTACAGTATGGTAACATTTCATAGGAGTAACCCATAGCAGGTAGCCCAGCATGCTCAGGAGATAAAAGGAGAGGTAGGACAGCTAAGCTTGCCTGGAGAATTTTAAATAAATCTTTACACTTTGTTTTATCCTTTTTTTTTTTTTTTTTTTTTTTTTTTTTTNTTTTTATTTTTTTGTGTGTGATTTGTTATGGTGGAAATTAAGACCTGTATGGTGGCTACATGAAGGGAGAAAATGGGTAATGCTCACCTTCCAATGACAAAGTAAATTAAAACTGAGCTATTTTCATTTGTTGAAAATGCAGATGATTGTAACTGAAATTCTTATCAAGATCAAAATATGTTTTGGTTAGGAACTGCTTTGTTAAACTTGTTTCTTGTTACTTTTTCCCTATTTCTCTTTCCAATTGCTCGGCTTGCAGAGCACACGCGTGGGATCCGCTCCCTTCTTGCTTGGCTGTGAGCTGCTATTGTCAGCAGCTGGGCCATTTGTAACTGCCTACATTGCAGGACAAAGTTGCTTTTTCTATTAATGGTAACTAAATTGCAGAAGAATAAATATTTCTTGCTCTTAGGAGAGAGGAAGATGCTCAAATGTTTAATAGTTTGCTGCTTGTTACAAAACTAAAACGAAGTACACGGAAGGAAACGCTAGTGTTGCTAAAACTAAAGTATATTGAAAAATAACTTACAAACAAATTATTTGCTGCCCACTCTGTTTCAGGAGTCTCAAATAACTGTCTGGCTCGTGGCCCTGAGCTGGGGCCTGGGTCTGCAGGAGGTTTGGACAGAGGTAACAGCTTGCTTTGGTGAAAAAGATGCCCTCACCTCAGCTTTCTGATTCATCTGTATCAGTCTGAGATGAAAACAGAGGTGGATGAAACTACATCGGTGTCCATTCCAAGAAGAGATGAAATAAGGGCAGCTCCAAACCTTCCCTCTTTCTTCAACAAGTGCTCTCTGCTTCCTCCACTTGCTTTTGGTTGTCGGGAGCAGAACGCAGAGAACTGGTATGTCTGTTAACATTTGCACCCTGGGTGCTGACTTGTGGTTTAGATAAGTAAATGATGAATTTTGTCTTAAATGGATTATTGTAGTTGATGAATTTATGTAAAAGTTCTGAATACTTGCAACAATTTCAGTAATTCTTAAAAAAGAAACTCTCAAATACGTTAGGTTTTCTATATGAAACTTCTTTATCTCACAAGCTCTGATACAAGGGAAAAGCCCTTCGGAAGGTGTGCAGGCACGTAGCTAGGGCATGTTTTTTCAGGCCTTTGAACTAGGTTAGGAATGTGTCTCAAGATGGAAGAGTGAATAGTTATTTGGTGCTTTTAGCTTCGGGGCTTGAAACTCGCTGGAGGAATGTTATTGTGTCTTCAAAGGCTGCTTCACACAAGCCTTTGTTGAGCGGGAACTTGGAGAGCCTTTGTGCTACCCGCATACAACAAGCCAGCCAGCCACCCAATTTGATCTCGTTGGGCGGTGGTGCTGAGATGTCTCTTCAGCAGGAAGGCACTGGAAAATGGAATGCATACTTTTAGATAGGAAATACCCTTCAGAGCAAAGGAATTGCCTACACAGATTTACCATCTTAATAAAACTCTCTAATTATACCAATGTAATTCCCTATATGCACATTCCCTTTTTTTATTCTCCATCTCCTCTGTGTAGCGCTTTCCCAGGAAGGGAATAAATATTTACATTTCTCTTAAGTTCAGTTTTGACCCTGAGGTGATGGTAGCACATGCCTGGAGAGAAAGGCAAGGTGAAGTTTGGGAAGCAGGGCAGCGGAGGCGGAACTACTCCTTGTAATGTTTTCTCAGAAAATAAGCCTAAATTCAGAACTGAATAATGTGCTTTAACATGTTGATATTATCTCAAATAAAAGCCGCTCGGTGAATGTTACCATCAAATGTTTAAAGGAGGGGAGGAAAAGAAAGGAGAAAAAAAAGAAGAAAAAAAAAAAAAAAGCTCTAATGGCCAAGATTGTCCAAGTATCCAGAATCTGGGTTTGAGATGCTAAGCCTTGTTTAGAGAATAGCAGCTACTTCAGGAGATAGAGAAGTTATTTTCATTTTAGTATATGAATAGTCTAATTACACAAGTAATTTATTCTGCATTGAATGCGATAGATTGAAACTGAAAAGGTAGGAAAACACGTTCTTCAGCCTTTCAGAAAAAGAGGATAAAGAGTGAGCTCTGCTGTGTGCCGAAGTCCACAGTAACCAAGCCTAGTTAATTTCATCTACTAAGTAAAGATGAGAATTTTAAAAAGAAATTGAAATTAAATGCAAAGTTTACTTTGTTAAGTAGCTTCCTTGTGTATTCAGGATATTTGGATGTTTTTACTTAACTGATAACTAAATGCAAAATATTTTAAAGTTTCCTGATTTCCATTCGAATGTAGCTTGACAAGTCATGAACCAGCTAGTAAATGGTGACTTGTATTGGTAGTAAATAATATGTCAAGAATCTGGAAAAATATATGCTAGTAATATAATCTTTCTAGGAGACTAAAGCAAATGCTAAATTAAAAGGTTATATTAGAAATCGGTATGATTTAGGGGTTATCATTCTTTAAGAATGACCGTTAAGAACATAAAAAGATAAGTTTCCTCATTTGCTAATTTAAATTGATTATTTTAATCACTTTAATTTGAATTAATCCACCATGAAGTTAAGTGTCAGTGTATACATGATAATTACGTAAATTTGAACAGATATGATCATGCAGAAATAAAGTGTAGCTGGAGAAGAGACCTGGTTAAGGGACCTCATGTGAACTAGAGGAGGAGGAACAGCCAACACATGAAATGCTGAGAGGCTGGGAGGGTGTGAGGACTGAGCCAGAAGCACAGAGAAATGGTGGTTTAACCTAATCGGAGATAAAAGCGATAGGCAAGTAGAAAGAGTTGGCTGGCCAGTTGTTGACTTGTCTCTGTGAGTAACTTCACAAGGTTAGAGAAAATGGAGTTGTGTGTGGGAAGAAGTGCAAGAGTACAAGGAATCAGTGAGCAGAAGGAGAAATTGGACTAAAGCTTGGAGCTCACATTTCAGTGGATGTAACTGGGTTTTAATGGCTTCAATGATTCACAGTCTCTTAGCTTCATAGACTGTTACAGAATCTTTGATACAGGAGTAAAGGTTATTTACACTAATAACATGTACCAAGAATTGGTAGAGGGGGAAAAATAGCTTAAGATATTGGTAATATTTACGTAAACACATATTGGACGAAGTTTGGAATCATGTTCCTTCCATTTACGACAGTGCTAAGAAATATATCTCATCTTGGTGGGGGAGAGAGGCAATGTTCAATTCGTGTGAACTGCTGTAGCCTACTTGCACTCGCTGGGAGCAGGCAGCATGCTTGGTTATGCTAGCATGTGCCCCTTTAAACTGAATCCTTTTCTTTTTTCTCTTGTATGTTGCTACAGCAGTGTTCTCTTTGAATTAATAGCAAGTCCCAGTTAATTAGCTATGCTAATGAGTTAGTTCTGAAGTATTACAAAATGATCTGTGATTCAGCATCTAATTTATTTCCTACCCTGAGTGTTTCATCTTTTCCAAAAATTCTTCTCTTGAAGGCTGATAGGACATTTGATCTGTTTTCATGCGAGCTTGTTTACCTGTATGTTAGTTACAGTAGCTCATCCCCTTTAATTCCTTTAGCAAGTAACTCCTGTGATGTTAACTGTGCTTTAAGGATTTGGGTCACATTTTAGCTTTTGAATTTAGGTTGGAGAAACAACTAAAAGCAGAGACCATTAGTAGCATTGCTCTATGTTTCGTGTTTGGAAGAAACGTTACTGTAATACACTTAATCATAGCTTTGGTGTGTAGGACTCCTATTGTTTCTATAGCTTTGCATCCCTGTTTGGCTGTTATGTTAACTGATGCACTGTTTTGGGATCTCATTACTGGTCTTCAGTGTAGAAGTAGGTTTTTTTTTTTTTTTTTTTTTTTCTCTGGTTGGTTGGTTTTGGTGAAGTCAGGAGTAAAACTGTTCTCAGGTCTGTAGCTTTCTTATCTCCACCGTCATAATTAGTCCTAATTAAAACTTGTACTATTTCCTCTGTTGTTGCCATCTCTGACCTGAGGCTTTAGATATGCTCAGTTTACCCAGATATGGATGACAGTTTCAAGGCCAGAAGAGAATGTGAGTGCAGGTACTCATTGCATAAGGAGCTGAGAGCAGGGTGCTGTTTCCCCATCAGCTTGCAGTAGTCGAAGGCCGCCCTCCTGCCGCTGCCCGCACAAGGTCTGTGAAGCGGTGCCTGCGGTGACATCCGCATGCAGGGGGCCAGGTTGTGATGTTAAGCATCCTTGCATTGGCCAAAGCCGACTTTACCCCAAGGACTTGAGTTTGAGAAACTTTTGCAGGTGTCGCAGGTGTGTTGGGTTAAACTTTGTGTTACCAAAACAGGTTTGCTGCTTTGGCTATTTCTCAATGTGCCACTTTCCATCTGAATGCCACAGGGGTGCATTTATGCTGTAGAAAAAACATGTGTCCATTACGGCTTGTTTTGATTCAACTGAGGGGGGGAAAAAAAGAAGTTGTATTTAAGAACCATGCCATCTTGCACTGGCAAAGCTGCATCCACTGCTTTAAGATTCACGTGAGTATATCTGCCTGTCATCTTCTCAAACCAACCTCCTCCCTGCAAAAAAGCCTACACTAACAAATTAGCCTTCTAGTTCAAACAGAGCCATCAGTATGTGGAAAACTTTTTCAGGTGAAAATGAGAAATATATGTAATGGCTTTATACAGCTGTTCTGTGAACCTTCTGATATGGTTCCTCAAGATGTCACATGAGAAACTGTAAGGTTTCTACTTTTTGGGACCCAGTTCTAGTTTAAACCTAGTCATTGTAGAGGAGGCTTCAATGGGTAATTGACTATGATAGAAACATCACCTCCCTGAAACATTTTTTGTTGATAAAGTAGCAAAACAGGCAAGACTGTCCAAGCTTGTTCTTTTTTTCCTTAATAGTACCATCCTGTTGATCCCTGTGGTGTTATATAAAAACCCAATGGATATTGTCCAGCAGATGTGTAGCTGGAAAAAAAAAAGTGCTTTTAACTACTTAATGATCTTCTAACATTTAAGAAGTAAGAAGTAACAACTTTAAGAAGTAACTGCTACTTAAAGAAGTACTCTACAGTTACTCTACAGTAAAGAACCCCTTTTTTAGGAAGTAACTACTTCTTAAAGTAACTACAATTTGAAGACTTACAGTGCATCAAGAATTACAAGAATCATCTGTAGCTTGATTTTGTTTTCCCCTTCAATTTTCTTTTTTTGTTTTGTTTTTGTTTTAAGCCTGCATTAAGAAGTGTTACTGCTTTTTTTTTCTATATTCGATACTAGTGTGTCATTTATTTGGTGGGGGGAGGGGGAAGGTTAAAATTCCTCCTTACCTCCTCCCCCCCTCTCCAGTGAAATTTGTGATTGTTCTGTTTAATGAGTCATTTTCTCTACAGCTGAAGTTAATTTGGTGGCTCGTCCAAACAATGACTATTTTCTGAGTGAGGAAGTCAGGGAGCTTCAGTTCTTTATGCCCCCTTTTTTTATTTTTTAAATAATATATATATGTTTATATATTTTATATATATATGTTTATATATTTTATGTATATATGTATACATATATATGGTGTGTTTTGGATGTCTCAAAAAAACATGTAGAAGAGACACAGGTATCTTGCATCTTTTTAAAAAGCAACTTAGGTTTTGTTTTTCCTGAACTCAACGTACTATGTTTGGCTTGTGTCCCTTTTCTCCATAGGCACATGGAAATCCACCAGTCCAGATAGATGGGAAGTTTCCCTCCACCTTAAGAGCTACTCTGGCAGTGCACGCATTTTGGCACCTTCTAGTCAGCGTGTTTGTCTGGTAGGATTCCCCAAGATCACTGTGCTGCGGCAAGTGAAGGTCACGCAGCACACTTTGTTTGCCATCTGGTGGTTTATTATTAGCAGCGGTATGGAAACCAAAAAATAGCAAAGTGGGACCCCAAAGAGTTCAACATATTGTTTCCGATGTTGAGTGCAAGCTCTGTTTAGTTGCGCCGTGCAGTGGAATCCCCTTCCGAAGGGCCAGGGCAGCCCGTCCGTTCCGCCCTTGCAGCAGCTCTGCCTCCTGCTCCGGAGGCTGCTCTCCACAGGGTTTCTTCCTTGCATCGCGGTTGCCATCTGGATCTATTTGTAGTTGGAATTGTGCTGCCTTAGAAAATGAGGCTCCGCTTTGATTTCCCTGCATGGCAGTTAGGTTTTTAGGGGAGGTTATCCTTTGCACCGTTATCCTGAGGGCAGCAGGAAGAGTTACTGCTGATGTGTATGGACACTATGGAGGAATTGGACTCTTTAAGAATTGAGTAACAAATCTTCCATTTGCTCTAGTGGAGCAGAGTTTTCTCAGTAGTATGGACAGAGTAGATGGATGTGGATAGAGTTTGCAATGCAGTAGTGCTGCTGTATGTCCAGAAATGATCTTTTTCAAGAGTTCTTTATCAGAGTTTTGAAGTTAGTAACAAATATTATTGAACCTTTTTTTTTTTTTTTTTTTTCCTCCTTCCCTCTCCTACAGAAGTGCATGTATGTACTATAGTGAGAGTTTTAAGTTTTGTGATATGTATTATAGTGAGAGTTTTAAGTTTTGTGATTTGCTCAAGAGCATTGTTTTCTGGAGGAAAAGGGTAATCATAGATTGGAAATGAAAATCACTTGTGAAATATTTCTGACGTGTATGACATAGATTTGTAAAATCAATTTTATACCCTTCTGTTTGTTGAACATAGGGTGTTCTGATTTGTCTGAATAGACCCAAGTTATTGTGTGTCAGTGTCTTCACACACAAGGCTTTGATTAAGCAAGAAAAAAATCTGATGGCCTATGTACAAACTTGCCCAGAAAAACAAAAAGTGTGAATTAGAACAAGTCAGCATTTTAAGTAAGCACTTTATCGTGCTTAATAGTGATTGATCTGGGCAATAGAAAACCATAAATAAAGCAAAATATTCATCCCTTCCCCTCTGGGGAGGATATGGGGACATTCATTAGCAGACTGATCTTTCTTACTACTGGGTATAATTTTCACTGAGTAGCTTCAGTGACTTTGTTTACTCATGAGAGCTGTAGGTATGAACAGATAGATAAGATTCAGTTGTCACCTTGAGTTCCGTATGACTACATGAGATCTTTTCCTCTCTGTCCCTTTCTGTAAGACTTTTAGATTTTCTGATTACTGGGCAGGACATCATCTTCCTGTGTTTGAACTGAGGTGCTAATCTGGACATGGCATCTTCAGCTGTCTGGATAAATTCAGCAAGTTAGAGAATTATTTCGTGAATATGAGTTGGCCTCTTCTTGCCACCTTCACAGTTCATCTCTTGTCTGAAATGTTGCTTTTTGAAGTGAATGCCTTCTGCTCAGCTGAATGAACTGGGTGTGCGGCTGTCCGTGCTGGACCTGGGCACCCCTGTACCCCGCGGTTTCACAGCTCCCTTTGAGGCTGCTGTGGCTGCTCAGAGAAGTGCTCTTGCTCCTGCTCCTAGGCTGCCACCAGTTCAAGCATTCCACGTAAGCAACTAGATCAGGAACCTGATCTCGGTTAAAACTAACCTAGCTAGAGGAGGTGAGAACTAGAGCTTGAATTCGCCTCCAGCTCGCTATGCTCCTATGCGGTCTCTTGTGCTTGGGCAGAGGAGGGCATGCGCTGTGTAGTCGGGTTATGCAGACAAGATGGGAGCAGTTAAGGCGGCAGCAGCCTTGTGCTCGCTTAAAGTAGGCACCTGAAACTGTGAGTTTTGTTATCCCTGCAACTTTTTCGTTCATTTATCACCCTGCTTATTTCAATGGGCAGGGCAGCAGGGCAGTAACTGAGCCTCTAGGCACTATACTAATTGCATGAAGAAGAAGAGATTAGATCTTTTCCTGCATGATAGAAACTTTCTCATTATAGTGTCTGGAAGTGAGCCTTTTGCAGAAAGTTTTAGTGTAAAAATAAATGGTTTCCTGCTTTATAATAAGAGTTAGAGAGTTTTTGGTTGGTGGGTTTTGTTTTTCATTGGAGGCTCCAGCTTCTCGTCCAGCTTTCAGCCCCTGTTCTAGACGAGTCTGTCTCCTTTGGACTTGTCTCTGCTAGGTCTTGGATACTGCAGTATTTCTGAAACCAGGTACCTCTGTTTAGCAACTTGACTTTCTTCTAAAGAGTATTGGGTGATTTTTCTCTCTCAGCTGTGGAGAGGGTTTTTTTTAGGGAAAATTCCAGCTCTTGACAGAAATGAGAATGCCTGTGCTGAATTATGTAGTAAGGTGTTTGATTTGGAAGAGGGCATTTTTAATGCTGCAGAGCAGGTTTTAGGTTTTGTTTCTAAGATTTCTAAGACAAACAAAGATTTTGTTTTTGGCTTTCTACCATCTTGTTACTTATTGAAAATTAGGTGCAAATGGGTGTTTAATTTTTGTTGTGGAAGGTTGAAACACTTAAAATTCAAAGCATTCTTTCAAACAGGGAGCAGTCAAGATTTCTCTCCAGTCCTGTTTCAAGACTAGAAAGATGGGTAGAGGAGGTAGAATATAATGAACTTGAAAGGAAAGAAACATCTAGATCTTTTCAGGAAGTGTTAAGTAAAGAACAGGTCCAAAAGACCAACATTACTTAAGCTTTAACTTAAAATGCAAAACTAGAAATTCTTGTCTGGAGTAACACATGGCAGTACTCTGTAGTGGACTCAGCAGACTGGATTTGGAAGCTATGACCACATCTTCAAAGGCTTTTGGCCTTAAACAAATTGAGTACAGAAGTGCTGCCACTGTAGTCCAAATATTAATCTGAGCTTTCATCATAATAGTGAAGTTGTACTTATAAAGCTTTACTCTGTATAGGATGGTGGCCCTCAGAAAAATGAAAGAAAACCCTCCAAGCGGGGTGCAGGTCATCTTTCTTGTCAAGTTGTATGTCTTGCAGCAGAGTCTTCTAAGCAGAGCTGCAGTTCAGAAGCCCTGTTGTTTGGAAGCAGGTTCTCTGATGTAGGAAAGGTTTTAAATAGTTACAAAATTGGAGCTGTATGTTTGTTAGTTGATGAGGAATAGCCCAGCCGCACCCTTTGATATGTTGCTGCACGTGCCACTTGTGACATACTGACAAATCTTATGCCGTTATTTCCTTGCACTCTTTTTTTTTTTTTTTTTCTTTTCTTTAACTATAGATGCGCTGGGTTCATGGCGCTTTAGTCTGTTTACTCAGTGTCTGGCACAGCTGAAGGCCTCACTGAGGGTCTTGTACTCAGGTGCAGTACAAGCGGTGCAAAGAATCATTATCCCTGGGTGTCACATCGGTTCCTGCACTGTGTCCCCTGGGCATCATCTGCGTAGGTAACGTTCCATCCCTGCTAAGACTTAAAGTCTTCCTATACCCCAGATCAATAAACCTCACCTTTTTCACAAAATTCCAGTCAAGTTGTCAAGCTTTCCCTCCTCTTTTCCATCCTAGTACCTGTTTCTGTCTAAGCATGTCCAGAAGTGCTGGCAGTAGGATTTTTTTCTAGCCTGCGTCATAAAAAATATAACCAGGAATAGGATGTGTATACCAGCTTCCTTTCCTCCGTGTTTAACTGAAACAGACATGATTTCTTTCATTAACCTGTAATCTGCCTTGCTGGCTCTACTTGCTGACTGGAATTTAAGAATAACAGAGAGCTTTTTAAAAAGCACGTCTTTTATTTGTTGATAAGGATTGATTTGCTTTTAATTTTGAGTCATATTTTGTTAAAAAGCAAATGACTGAGATGATCTGCCATCTCTTTTTATCCCCCAAACCTTCATATGATCTCAAAGGTCTTTTCCAACCATGATGATTCTGTGGTTCGATGTGGAGTGTGCAGTTTACTCTGTATACTTTGAGAGAGCTACAAGTGCAGATTTTACTCAATGCAGCAGAGTGGAGCCTTGATCATTATCCATAAAACAACCTGAAACTTTAGTGTTTCGAAGTGGGAGAAAGGACTCCCAAACATATATTATTTTTTTTCCTTTTTGATTTTCTGACTCCATTCTTCTGAATTTAAGTTCTCTGAATTATTTTCAGCAATGATTACACTAAGTTCAGTGTGGGAGGTTCTTTTTTTGGGGACACCACCAGACAAGACAAGTGGTGTAGTCAGGCAGAAGGCATCAGAGTGCAGAGCATGATAGCTTGAGCAGTGCATGGGGCAGAGCTGTATTTAACAGCTACAAGTGCTAATAGCAAGACTTCCAAGAGCACACACCCTTTCCTTCTACAGCTATGCGCTGCCACAGAACAGACAAGGTAGCTTTCAAGTTGAAGTTTTATTCCTATCTTTGCCTTGGGGAAGAATTTCAGAGAGCTCGGAAATTAACCTAGAATTTCAGAAAGGAGAAGGAAAAAAAAAAAAAAAGAGAGAGAGAAGGTAGGAGGGCAATTATGAATTTTGATGCCAAACCCGTCATTCTGAAACAGAAGACATTTTATCCCATCTTGCACTTCAGGGGATAAAAACAGGTTATTTTTCCTTTGTGTTTCTGTTTACTTTCTTCTTTGTTAATGTGTATTTGTACTAGTGTTTTCCCTCACTGCCATTCAAAGATCATGCCTGCTGCTTATTGCTGCAAGCTGATCGCTCCGCTTTAATGAAGCACAGATAGACAGTTGGGATATCTTTTTGGAGAAAACGCTCTCAGTTCTTCTATATCTTTTTCATAAGATAGAGTATAGCGTTGATTTTGCGTATTTTTGAGTATGGCTTTTTCTGCTTCTATATGAATCCATAGGAACTTGTAAAGGGAACTTGATATCTTTGTACTGTATTTGCAATTTAGATTGTAGAGAGTGTTTTGGAGAGCACATGTTTGGCTGCCAGTGAAAGCACTGGCTGTGAGTCAGAAGGCTTTGAACCTTGTTTTCCTAAGTGTCCTTAAGCGTGAGGTTGTGGAGATGATGGAAAAATGTTTCAGTGATCTGAGCAGCAGTAGAAGGGTGTCTCATGTCTCCTGAATAGGTGACCAGAGTCTGTAGAATTGCTTTAAAACCTTTTTTTCTTTTAGAAATATGATTTCTTTTTAACATTTAGATTTGTGATTTTTTTGGTTCTTGAAGATTTAGACATTATTTCAAACAGCTGAAGTAAAGAACTGCAGTGTTACAGGGACCTTGCGGAGGACAGGCGAACTACAAAAGGGGGGCTATTTGCAGCTTAGTTTTGCTTTTCCTGTACAGATGTTTGATAGAAAGGCTGAAGTACCTAGTTGTGAGACAGACCAAGAACTATCCTTTTGGAAGGTGGTGCTCCCTACCCATCTGTGCCTACTTCTTCTACAAAATGCCACTTCCTTCCTCAGATTGTCAACTCCTACCTTCTTTCCATGTGAACTGCATGCCACCAGCGCAGGTGATGGCATCCGTAGCGCTGCAGGCTTGTGTGCTGCACCTCTCTGAGCGCAGATCCCGACACTACCTGTGCCTCTTGCAGGGAAACGTGTGCTCCAGGCTACATGTGTAATGTCAAGGTTTGCCAGTGTTTCAGCTGCCAAGCATCTCTTCAGCACCTATATTGGCGCATATCTATTATGCTGTCTTTCTAAATATGTGGTAATTTGATCTAGAAGGAAAGAACATTATTATTTTTATAATAGATATTCTTAAAGGATTGACAGAACAGTGTATTTTGATCTTGCTGAAAATTTTTGGGTGAAACTGTTTCAAGTTTACTCATTTTTAATGTGTCTGTTATCCTCACAGTCAAGCATGACCAATTCATAGAAGATGTATGGCATAACAGATAATCATTTCAGATTCACCAAACTGCCATCATCATAATTGTGGGCTTCAACTCAATTTAATGCTGCAGTGGATGAAAGTGCTAGTCTGGAGAACCTCAAATTAATAATTAGTCCAAATGGAATAGGAAAGATAAGAATGAAAACATGTCAGTAAAGGATAAGCGTCATTCTACCGTTTGATCTGAGATTGGAGACCAGGCTGACCACTTTCTGAAGATGTTTAGGTGAACTGTGTTCAGCTGAAATATTCCTCATGTTCCTGAGGCAGCCTCTCAAACCCCCCCCTTTTTTTTAAAAAAAAAAAAGAAAGAAAAGCCATAGAACTATTTCTGTGTGATATGGATAGAGGCAAAAAAGCAAGAAATATCAGAAGTTAACAGTGCAGCCGTAGTGTACAGCATCTTCAGTTCATTTCACTTGGGAACTCTTCCATTTTCTCTTACAAAATATTGCATATATATTAAAGTGAGTTTAATGTTTTTAATGGCTAGTGCAGTGTAAACAAACTAAAAGACTGAATATAATGAAGAGGAGAGAGATCAACTATATTATTTGACCTGTAATCATTGCCTGTCTTGAACAGATTCTAAGTGTTATTTATGGCCTATGCCTTGTGTGGGACTAGTTGCTTTTTAGCAGAGAACTAGGTTTTCATGCCAAGGTAAATGTGATAGCAGTAACATTTGTCACATTAAACAAATTTGGAATGTTAATAGAACAGTAAACCTGACTTAGTATATGCTACTATCTAAAGTGAACTAGTTATAAAGTCGTTCCTACATGTACAGTTTTCAAAATGTTTTAAAAATAGCTTCTACATACGAGGGTTGTAAGGAAATAAAGCTTTAAAAAGTGAACTGGAAGATACATTAAGCTTTCAAAGTGAGTAGACTGTCACTCATGACTTCAGATATTCATAAGGTAAAAGCATTTATGATGTGGAAATTTAATGTTTTCTTCAACTTATGGAATTGCATTCAAGGTTTTCTGATGTGTTGTGTGATCAAACTAGGCAGAAGAGCTGGAGTTGGTCAAGACAGGAAATGATCTATGAGGTGAAAGGAGAATAGCTTCATCTTATTGAATTAACTATTTGTATTGTTAGTTTAAAACTGTAAACAGACCGTTTAAATAAAAAATGCCTAAATCATAAGGAAGGTAGAAGATAGAAATCTACGTAAGAAGGAGCATACCAATTTTTTTCCCAAGAAAAACTTTATCCTTTAGTATCATAAAGAAGTTTTTACTTAAATATTGAAGCAAACATCATTTTCTAGGTAGAAACAGAAAGTAAAATCATATTTTATGAGGAAATGATGATCTTCTCCTGAATTGATACTGTTTCCTGATCCTGACCGGAGAACCTGAAGATGCTGATTACTGAGGTCAAGATTGAGAGGCTGCAAAAGGCAGCACTAGACAGCGTGATTCTGTAAAATTCTTCTTCCCAAGTAGGTGCTGTAGTAGTATTAACATCTGCTTCATGAGATTATGTATGGTGTCACGCAAATCTTTTCTGTTTCCTTCCACAAGCTTATTACTGCTTTCCTTGTATTGATGGCGTTTAATGAGCTTGGTGTTGGAAATCTCTCCCTTCTTCCGTGGGCTATTTTGCCTCTTCCCTCTGCCTGGGAAGCCACGGGCAGCCAGCCTTTGCTCCTGAAGGGAAAATCCTTTGGCCACTGGCAGTTGTGCAGGAAGGGGACAGAAGCTGAAGCATGACTGTCTTCAACCTGCGTTCAGGACAGCGTCGCAAAGAGATTTCTTGGTTGTGTGGAAGTAGATTACTAGTAGCAAAGTCTTTTTCTTCCCATGTAGAAGTGGAAGTGTTTCATATTTCTTTCTTATTCTTTCTCCTGGAGTTGTTTTTAATATCCAGCTGGTGAAAGATGCATAGGGAAAATGCCAGCAGTTTATTCAGCGTAGCAGCAGGTGCCTAGCTGAAAAAAGACTGAGGCAGACAACTGACATGCAGCTTTTTTGTGGCTGCCTGGATGTCCACAACTTTGGTCTCCTTCACTGAACAGCCTGGGCTTCGGAGAGGTTTGTTGTGGTTTCTGCTAACGGGCATCCAAAGTTTTGGGTATTCAGTGTGACTTTGCCCAGAGATCCATTACGGGATACCAGGGTGTATCCCTGGCTCTGACCAGCGTGTTCTTGATTATTCCTTCTGTCCTACTTTGTTTTCTGCTGCTGGCAGAGGTGAGGGGGCTATTCTAGAAGACAAATGTCTATAAATGGAGGAATTTCATCAGTCTTGATGAAGGTGCAGGGCTCTAAACAACATTCACTTGTAGAATGTAGTGCCCGCTGACAGCGGGCAGCCCAGAAGCCGGTCTGCAGGGCTCCTCTGGGGCCGTTTGCCTCTCAGAATTTAAGAAAAGAAATTCCAGCTCCCACCCATCACCTAGTCCTAAATGGAGGTTTTGTAGAGCATTAATAAAGGTCTCTGAAAACAGACCTGTTGAACGAGCCCCCTTTACTGCCAGGCTAGGGGAGGAAAGTGCAGATTTCAAATATAAATCTGTTGGAGTGAGAAATTAATTCAGACTCTGAAATCTGGTGGTGGTGGTTTCCTCCCTTTCCTCCCCTCAGCAAATAGGGTATTTCCTAACTGATACATGCAATGCATAAGTTTTTTGGAGAGTATGAATATAAAATGAACATGTTGCTTAGATGTGATTGCAAGTGCTTTGGACCAAGAAGCCTGAAAGGCTCCCCCTGAGTTACTGATAATGTACTGCGAGTGCAAGCTCAGGTGTTAGGTTGTCTAGATCTATCAGCTGTGGCTAGAAAAACTAGTTTTCTCTTGTAAAATTGCCATCGAGCCAACTCTGAAACTCTAATTTTTAAAAGTAACATTTTTTGGGTTTCTTTTTTTGTCATTAATTATTTGATACTGAGAGAACAATCTTAAAATTGTTTTTCCTATCTTTGACATTCAAAAGTGGGAATCCACTTTTGATGAAGTTAGTTTAAATTAACATATGTCTGAATAAAGTTTTTTTCATTCACATAGCAAACTGCAGTCATGTTCAAAAGTGGAAATTATCAGCATATTTTGGTAGCTTTAGATCTGCTACTTTTGCCCCACGCAATTTTTCTCTGATATGTTTTTGAGGAAAGGTCTTGGCAGTACTGCCTGTGATAGAAGATGACTCCTGCAGTGGCGCAGCAGTTAGCGCTCAGCATGCAGCTGAGCCAAAATGCTGCTTATCTGAAGAACCTCTGTGATTACTGTAAGACCTTCTTCAGGCTTTTGTTTATAGTTGCTGGTTAATTCTTGTGTGATAAGTTGTTGCAGCCCTCTAATTTGAATAAGTTTTTTTTGTTTAACTTCTGTTGGTATTGTGATGGTTCAGTTCTGCTCTAATGAATTCCTTAACATAAGAATCCTGCTTTGAACTTCAGAGTGATTTTTAATTAGAATATATTTTTTCATCTAATGTCGCTTGGATTTTTTTTCTTGAATTTCTTTTAGAAACACTTTTGAAGATCTCCTTAACAGTTCTTGTTCATTGTAAGGTAAAGTTAATGAACTGATAGATCCAATCTATCATTAGAAATCTTGCTGTCTGGTCATCTTGGCAGAGTATCACTTAAGTTGATGTTGCAAGAGATTTCTTCCATACTGTTGGGCAAGTAGCTGCATTTGTTAACAGTCTAAATTGTATGAACAGTCCATTACAGTATGGTATATTATTTATATGTAAATACAGAGAATTGCTGATTAGGATTTTGGATACATGTAAAGGTTAAACTTCATGAAAGATGAGAAGAAAAAAGTGAATTGGACTTGAAGTAAAGACGTCAAATCCTGAAGTAAGGAAAAATCAAGTAGGAGGTAATAGAAGGAATCGCTAGCTTAACTGCTATCCTTTGAATTACAAGTATTGAAGTTCCAATTAATTTCTTTAATACATCTGAAATATCATATTCAGGGCACTTGTTAGAAATCACACTGGCTTACCTAATCCAATAAGGCTTTGGGTGTGACTTGTTCGAGGACGGTGCATCTCTTGAGTGTAGGATAGTAGCGTTCGACCTCACCCACCTCAGCCCGAGGAAGGCATGGTGCCTTCCCGCAGTTTAACCAGTCTGCTTTTATTGCTCAGTTGAAAGCACAGAAATTGAAAAAGTTGGTTTTGAATTTGATTCTAAAAAGGCAGAATTAGTTCTCTGAATTCTGATAACTGTAAATGAACACTGCCTGATTAAGGAGGAAATTAAAGGAAATTCATCTCTATTTTAATAGATGGGGGAGTTGATTCTTTTTTTTTTTTTTTTTTTTTTTTTTTCCCTCCTTTTTCTCCCTGGAGAGTAACCAAGGGGCAGCTTTACTGCTAGTAAGTAGAGAATTACAGAGAATGCCAAAACAATCCCTTTGGGACCAGAGTTCTGGTATTTTCTTTCTCTGCTCCATGATAGCAGTCTTTAATGTTTCAACAGCCTTCCAGATTCCTCTTCATCAAATTACATCTTGTGATAGAAAGAGAGATCTCAGACTCTTCTCTATAATCATTTTTAAATTTTGCTGTTGACTTCTGTTCAGGAGAAGAGATATTCAGAAGAATATATCTTCTGTCTTTGGTAGTATTTCCACAATAATAACATGAGCTCCAGTGGTCTCAACTGACCTGGTACTTTCTATGTATCATTCATAATGAAAGCCAGATTTGTTAACTTGTACCAACCTCTAATTATTTCCACTTGTGATGAAAACTGGCTTTATTGCTAGATATTCAAGTCTTTTGGGTAGTCTCATGCAGTATCAGTGCTAAGGAATTTGCGTGGGATGTCTCACAAGGAGTAGGTATAGGAACTTCAGCACAGGTGAACAGTCAGGAAGGAAAAGAAATTCTCTACCTGTGGTGCTGAACTTGGAACCGATGGTTGCAGTTTCAAAAAGTGGTCTTAGACTTGTCATTGACAGTTCTGCAGCATCATTGGCTCACCATGAAGCAGCAGCCAAAAAAAGCCGGAATTACATGGGCAGTGCCTTCAGCATCCTCTGAAAAGAAGTTATTGAAAACAAGAGAGAGGGTGTTTTTTATTTTGCCAGTGTTTCAAAGTTGGGTGCACCACCATCTTGAGCACTGCGTGCAGTTTTGATGTCCACGTTTTAAGAAAGATGTAGGTTAGGGAAGGTAGAGAGAAAAGTGGTTCAACACCCAAAGGTGTTTGGAGCAGCTGCCTTAGGAGAATCTCAAAACTCTAGAACTCTTCAGTTTGAAGAGGAGCAGCCAAGGGGTGATCAAGATTTACAGAATCACAAAGGTGGGGAGGGTAAGCTGAATGTAGAACTGTTGTTCACGAAAATGCCTCAGTACTGGAATTCCAGGACACTTGATGCAACTGGTTGGGAATCAGTTTAAAGCAGATTAAAGAAAATATTGTTTACACAGCAGGTAGTGAATTTATGGAACTTGCAGCCACAGGATGTTTTGAAAATAGGCAGGATAAGCAGGTTCAAAACAGGATTAGGCAAATTCATGGTCAATAGCCAGAGTGTGAGGGGAATGGACCACAGAACCTGGTTTACAGACTCTCTTAATACCACCTTTTTCTGCCCTTTTGGAGACAAATTCTGGAATAGATGAACCACCAGTCTGATCAAGTCTGCCATTTCTTACGCTCTTGAACATTCAGGCTTAATAGGATCTTTCTGTCATTCACTCAGAATACATCCTCATTTGCAGCAGGGTTGGATGGGGAGGCATTAAGGCTCCTCGCTTTGTTAATGTTAAATAAGATGCACCTTCAAGAAAGACTTTTGATCTACTTATTTAAATTCAGCAGCATTGTGAGTTGACAGGACTATTGCTTCGTAATAAGCTACAAAAAAAGCCCTTGTTTCCAGCCAGGAAAAACACGCTGGGAAGCTGATCTGGGATGTGATTCATGTGGGTCACACTCACCATTTTCCTTTCTTTCTGCAAGCAGAGGTTCAGGATAGTGCTGACCTACTGGTTGTAAGATTTTTATATAATCTCGATTTCCTTTAGTTAATCCTCTGCCTAATCTCAGAATTTTCTTCACTGCATATTGATGCAAATAATTAGATGGACCTTGCCTGTGGAAGAGCATAGAAAACAGAGTTAAATGACATTTAATCATAATCTTAAAAGTGCGAGTAGCTCATGGGTTAGAGTCTGGGAGAGCGTGTGTTACAGTTTTTTTAAAGTGAATGTGGTTTTGTGAAATTCTCTCAATGTTAACTTTAGTATAGTGGTGGCTTGTAGGGTGGTTACTGCTGGTAACTGGGAGGCGGTGTGCCTAATGCTCGCAGTGGTTTTATTTGTAATATTTTTAGAGTGAGTTTGGATAGCAGTCTTCTAAGAGACACGCTAATAAGGAGAGCTTGGAGTTTCTGTGCAATTTTAAGACTGGCAAGATTGCAAGGCTAAAAAATAACACTTTAAACAAAAACTAGAAACAGCAGAATAAGAGGAAAGTAGGTTAGGGCTTAACTTTTAAAGCTTCTTTCTTTTTAAGATGCAATTTCTTTCAGCAGAAAAACAAATGTCCAATTTTTAGTCTAATAGTTTACAGTATGTTTTATCCTGTAGGAAAATGTTGTTAATATGGGCTAGGCTATGCCTAAATCTGACCGTAGCTGGCTTGATCCCAATCTAGTGTCAAGGTGCTCTAGAATTTGTCACCAAGAAGACTCTGCTGGCAGTATTTGGATATAAATGTGGCTATATGCATCTGAATCTTCCTTGCTAGGAAAAATTTCCATCTTGTAGAAAGCACCTACATGAACAGTTCTGGAGAAACTGACTTTCATTCTGCCTTGTTATTGCTGTAATGATGGGTGAGAATGGGATAGCGGTGTTTCCCCCCCCCACCTTTCTAGAAATTATCTACTGTGAGGTTTGAGGAAGAGGGGATATGGAGACCTTCTCAAAATGGTTTGTTATGAGAGGCAAGAGTATAAATCTCATAAACTGCTGTTCTAGTTCTTTGGCAGCCCTGTCACTCCTTGAAATATTATATTGCTGCAGCTTGGTCTATATGGGGCCTGGTGTCCTGGCGACTACTGGTTAACGTCTGCCAGGCTTGTGAAATAGGGACCCCACCTCTGAAGCACAGGGGAAGGTTGGAAGCCTCTTTGATGATTTTTTTGAGGTCTTCTGCTCATTGCATGCAAGTCCTTAGAGATGAGTTTGATTTTCTTTTGATCAAAGGGAAGAATAAAAAAAAAAAAACTCATGACAGCTGAAAATACATCTCTGAGTCTGCTTTGGAAAGAGAGAGGATTTAAGAAAAACAGCTCCAAAGCGATCAGAAAGAGGAGACAAACTGATTTCCTGTGCCCAGCTGCTGCTGCAGGCTGAAGCACATGGCCAGGAGCAGCAAAGGCACAGCTTGGGTATATTGAATGTAAGAGGAACCTGTTAGAAAGGGAGAAAAACATCTGATCGAGTGTCAAATAAGCTGCTCTCTGAACTCTGGTACAACTTAGGCTGCCATTCGTGCACCAGCCAATCTGTTACATCTGAGATTAGAGTGAAGGAATTATTTTAACAAAAAGATAAAATGTGGAAGGCTACAAATCTTTGTCTGCTGCCTGGATTCCTGTGTTCTTCCTCCTATTGATGTTGTAGAGCTTCAAACCCTGCTGTATTCCCAAGGCAGCTTCACTAATCCAGCTGCCACAGTTAAAAGTGACAGTAGCCTGGTCACATGCAGAGATTACGAAGGCCACCAGAAGTCCTGCTGTTGATATTTAGCACAGTCAGGTTCTCAACCCTGAACTTCTGTGAGCGGAAAGATCCTTTTGTTTCTTTTTGGGAAATATGTGAAGTATCCACCTAATCTCTTCAGCCTTTCTGTTCCCACAGGTCACATGGTGCTTTGACAGATCTGGCTGTCCTTTCCTGCATGTGCTGCACTAGCGTATTTGCTGTGAAAACGTTGAAGTCTTGTTGTGTTGTTTCCGAGTTAACCGTAGCACCTTCTTGGAAGTTATCTTAAGCTATGAGACTTGTAGTGATTTTTGCATTCATTTCAGAATAGTCTGCTGTAATTGGCATTTAGACTAACTATAAAAGGATAGGTGGATATTTCTTGAAGGAAAATGTACTTGTTTTTGTAGTGTTTTATATTACTTAAATGTGTATCAGTCTTTTTGTCCTCAAAATCCACTTTGCCTGGTAACTTTTATAGGCAGACCTTTAATTTGGCACCTTTCCTTCCTTGCTTGAGTAAGAATGAGATTGGACTCCCTGTGTATCTTCTTACTTGGCTACACAGTTGTCTTGATTTTTTTTTTTCCCCCTCTTGATGATGCTCAACTTCACTTCTATCTTTAGTTTCACGTAAACAGCCAGTAGTGAAACCTAGAGGTGTTGGTTTTCATGGAAGCAGATAGGAAAACTCTAGCAAATGTTGAAGCTCTGCTGAAATAGGCACAAACAACTGTACTGCGCAGTATAGTCTTACACTGTTGTGTTGCAGCATGCTGACTTGATATAATCTTTTCCCAACATATGCTTTAGTTATAAAAGAAAGCGGTATAAATACCTAGTTCCTTGGTTTGAATTTTACAGAAAAACAAAAAATACCAGAATATCCTGACCATGATATTCTGTATTAATTGATGTTCTTAATGCTTTTTAGGACCTTTGGGTGATTCTGCTAGAGAGGTTAAGCTGATTTATTTCGAATCTTGCTGTGAACAGCATGAAAACAAAGTATAGTGAAAGTCTGAAGTTTTACTTTTTTTTTCCTGTTTTTAACTTTTATTAGCCATACATGGTTTTGATTAACTTAGAGATAGTCTTTCCAAAATTTCTGAAATAAATACATCCTGAACAACTGTTCCCAACTGATATGCTGGGACACATAGAAGAGGAGTAAGTTGTTGGATATGCTCTGAATTCCAGGTTATTAGAGCTTTCTCTCAAGTGCTGATTTCACTTCATGTGCCCGATTAGGGGAAGCCTACTGGTAATAGGGGTACGGGTGTCATGGGATGGTTAATGACGTGATGATGAATGGGGGAAAGTGCTGGGAGCTGCAGATCTGGAAAGTTCAGATATGTGGCTAGCAGGTATTCGTGCAGCATGGCCCTTGTTTGATGTGCTATTTCTTGGTGACACAAACTCATGTTGTTTCTTCGGCGTATGACTGCTAGAGCTCTCATCCTGATGCACGCAGATGTCTGTATCTTTGTGGTGACTGGAAAAATTGCAGCATAATGATCATATTAGTGACATGTATGATACTCTTGCTTGTCCTTTATTATATGGGGTTACTATAAATATCTTCCTAAACATGGAACAGAATTAACACCATCTTTTTACCTTTAAAAAACTATTCCATTTAATGATTATGCACTATATTAAACCCCCCCAGTGTTGTGGGTTTCTAATATTCATTTAAATCTTCCTTTGGAAAACGTATTTAGCTTAGTTCCTATCTGGCTTATTCTGCGCATGTGCTCGCTGTTCAGTTGTAGTGTAGAAATAACTGTTGGTGTGTTGGAAAACACTGAGGAGGTGCTGCAAGGTTTGAGAATTTGATTTGCTGCAGCTGCTGTTTCGTGGTTAATATTTGCGGATGTTTACAAGCTGCTTGAGGGTGTACGTAGCACATGCGTGCGCACGCCGCCTCTCATGCCTCCTATTAGAATCAGGACAATATTGTTTTACACTTTTTTGTTTTACTAATTAATGCAACAAAGAGCCTCTGTTATCTGTTACAGTTTACACCTCTGTGTTCATTTTTTTTATTGCAAAGCTAATTTAAAATATATATGTATATGTTTGGAAAGATATTTTACTTAGAGATCTCTAGAGAGACCTTTTACTATCTTAGCAAAGCATGTATGGGCTGCAGGTGTCTAGCATTGTAAAGATTTTATGGTTTGTTAAATAGGTATGTTTAGTAATAGGTTTTCAAAATATAAATAGTATTTTTTGCACATAGTAATATAATGAAAAGTTCTGCAGGAATCTACTTCAGTATTTTTGACTTGTCACCACCCAACTGATAAGTTTAAAAATAAAATAGTTGCTGTCCAAGGAGCTGCACGTTACAGAGCAGGGAGTACAGTGAGTTTCCCAAGCTGGAAAGGGGCCAACTCCACAGAACGTGAAGAGGGACCGGCTGGGCCTCTTTGCTGTAATTTAATCCAAAGAACAGATAATTTTTTTCAAAGTCAAAGCTAGTAGCAAGTTCCTTCCCCATATACCAGTGTTAAATCAGTTTGTAAATGACTGCTGTTTTTCTGTCACCTTTACTGCCTGTAAGAGGAACAGGATGGAGGGGCTTGGTTTTTTTTTGTGTCTCTACAATAGTTCCTTTATTTATTTTATTATTTTTTTGTGTATTTTTTTGTTAGCATGCATTGGTACTTTAGTTGATCTTTACAAGCACAATCACCATTAACTGCAGAGAATATTTAAAGCCATAAGCTTGGAAAGATATTTTGATTTTAGCATTATGTATTAGGGTCTTTTTTCCCCCCCCGCCCCCGCCTGGCCTCCCTGCCTGATAAAGGCTAAAACAACTCCAAGTAAAGCTCAGGCTGCTTTCTTACAGGAGAGCTGAGCCTCTGCAGAAGCCATCTTTTGATTAATTTAAAATAAAAACGAAACAGAGTAATTAAAATGAGCGAAATTACCAGAGATGCTGTTCGCAAGTGAGCGAGTAACTCGATTAGCTGTTAGTAATGGCTTGTTTTGGAACATGGTGGCCGAGCTGCCCTTCGGTGCCACGTGCAGTTTGGTGCTATATAAATTCCGAGGCGATGCTAACAGTAACACAAAGACTGTGATCCAGTTTAAAAGTGATTTTAGTGTTTCTGTCTTATCTTTCAAATAATCAACCTAAAAACTACTTTAAAAAATTGCTAGTGAAAGCTTTGAAAACTTCTGGACGATATATTTTGGTTGTGTTATTTTGATAAGTCTTTGCAGGTAATTTATACCTGTGGTTAATAGTGACTTGAAAGATGGTGCATGCTGTAGGCTTTTGAGACAAATATTACAATACATCTCAAATACAGCTTGCTTTATGCTAACCCATATCCATAAAATAAAAGTGGATGTTTTGAGCATATAAAGGAATATAAGCATGCTCGTGTAATTAACTGCAGGATCCGGGAGGGGTGAAGGTAATCAGTGCAGCCAGTTGCCTTTTCATCCCCTCTACCTGAGAGCAGTAACATTTCCAGAGACTTTTCCCTTTGAAGTACTCTGTTTACTCAGCCTGAAGTTTAAACTGCTTAACATTGCAGGAAGTGCTGCAGTTTAAAACTACTGTCACTGACTTGTCCTTTGTTCAGGCACAGCATGTTTTGATTTGTATGGGGAATATTTTCAAGTGCGGATGCCTTAGAAATGTAAACAATTCGGAAGGAAAATGCAGCTGTTTTCTATTGCTATTTAATAGTCTGCTCATCTGTGGCCTCTAAGTAATGGCTGCTTGTTTACATTACAGAATATGGATTATAATTTTATAAACATGTTGTTTATGGTTGGCTATTAGTTTCCTAAATATAGGAAAGAAAAATGATATGTATAGAAATACTGGAAGTAAAACGGTCACTGAAATAAAAATGGGACAGTATGTAGGGAAGTAAGAGGATTTGTGCATTCTGGACTTCCCTCCCCCTAATTTAGGTATGGATGCTGCTATAATGAAATCTGCTTGTCGCTTCATGACTTCTGCTTATTAGAAGTATTATTGACTTGGGGGTTATTATAAATTAGGATTGCAGCATTGTTTTTCTGTAACTGGATCCAATTTGTGAACTGTAAAGTCAAGGGGAAGATGTCTTCTTTAAGTCTTTTGAAGCAAAACAACAGTAGATATGTGTTCTTCTCTGTTTTAATTATTGCTTTCAAAGAAGTACTGCAGGATATTTGCAAAACCCTTGTCTTGCTTACATTTCCATTACTTTTGTGATCCAAATTCTGACAGAGCATGGCTTTGTTTAGGGAAGTGGAGCGTTTTGTAGGCTTTTTACACTTCAGGTAGCCCGTTCAACATTAAAAACGCACAGCTTTGAACTCTCACACCTTTCTGAAAATATTTGTACTAACTGATGCCATAGCATTGCTCTTACTGGAATATTGGTGCAGAAATGTTTGGTTGTTTGCTTTGGTCTTTGCACTAAATTGTACTAGAAAAAAATCTTATCTAAAATGGTTAGCTTATGTTGTGTCCTAAATTCTGCTAGTGATGCTAATGCTAATAAAGTGTTATAATTCAGTTGTTTACCATAACAATTGTTCTTTTGAACATGTATGTTAAAATTAGATTTTTGCTTAAAAATCAAGTGAACATCTCTACCTATATTTTGGATGGTGAAAAAATAGAGCTTTTAAATTGCTCCTAGTTTTTAAAGCTTGTAGTCTGCAGGGCTGACGGGGTGTGCTTGCAAGCTCCAGAGGACTTGGTGAGTCTTTAGCAGGTAATTATGATTTGTAACCAAAGAGAGTTAGAGGCAAAAAGGAAAGTTTGAAATGTTATTTTACCTCGTCCAAATGCCAGGACTTAGACCTATGGAAAGAAGTTTCTGCGGATGCATGTTATCCTGTTTTCTTTGTACAACAAGATGCTCTGTGAATTGTGACTTCATTTGTCATGAATCTTGGTTAAAATTAAACATTATATTAAGCATCAGTATCTTGGTAACTAGAAAATGCAAGAAGTTTAAAAAGTAGAAAATCGTTTGAAGAAGAAGGAAAGATGCAATTATTGGGACTGCAGAGATAATGTAATAGAAGTCTGTATTGTTAGCCATACAGGAAATATTTATATGCGGAAAATAAATGTGTTTCTTTTTCCTTCTCCTTCTTCCAAGGTAATTGTCATTTCTGAGAGTTATCACAAAATTTGAACTGGGAATCATAAATTATATCTGACAGTTCAGATACTTCTTTTTTAAACTGATATAGGGAGCTGTCCTGGTTTGTTTGGTCTTTTTTGTAGTTTTTCCTGCAACTGACCTAATTCTTCCATGCAACTGTAACCTACTTGAGCTCCAGCCATCACTTCCTCTTGGCATATACACGTGCTTACAGGTAGTGTAAGGTGCTATTATACCCTGCATGTGTGATAAGTATAAAACTCATACCGCAGGAAAAGTGATAAGTAATACAGTTCTGACAAAATTCTAAACTTCAAGGTATATGTATTTTCAGTTTGACATAATTGTGAAGTCCCTGTGTGATTTAAAATGAAGAAATGTACCTTCCAAAAATGTTTTACTAGAAATCTGTTATCTTTTATCGAGAAAAAAGATGGGCATATAGTGAGATCTGTCTGGTTGCAGTGTTGTGGTATTTTGTTGAGTTTGTTTTGTGTTTTTCCTCAAAAAAACATGTGAATGGAACCTTTGTATCAAAAATGCTTGTTTTATCTTAATTATCTCTACCTTAATTATCTCTTAATTTAGGAGAGATAGACCTAAAATTAGAATTAAAGTGCTTTTGGCTCTCTCATTACAATACAGATACAAAGTAGAAGGCCAAAAAATTTCTGCCATTCTTCATATATTCTCCTAAGAGTAGCAAGGCCTTTGAGTCCCTACAACTAGAGCTGCGCAGATTTCTGAACACAGAGAGGAGCTGACCGCCAGATGCGGTACTCGTTGGATGAAGGAAGGAATTTGTGGGGAGTTTTAAAAGAAAGAGAAAAAAAAAAACTTTAAAAGGCAGGGAAATAAAGTTGGTTTAGTGAACTGGATAGTCCACTTAGAACATGATTTGTTCAACTTGTCATTGTATTAAAGTGTCAAGAATTTAATTTTGCTTTTACTTTCTGAAAGTTGGAAGTATTTTTCACTAAAGCTGTATTGCCTTCAAGAGCGATTTTTTTGCCATTTTACCTGGGACAGTAAATGAGGTGTGTTTCATAGTTTGGTGGATTATTTTTTTCTTTTTCCATCTGCCTCCCACTTCTCCCTTGTGCCTGGAAATGTAACACCTTAGTTTTATCATGTCAGCTGCATGAAGATGTGTGTGAAGATGCCTGATGCACATCTTTGAGGGCCTTCCAGTTCTAATTTTGGGACGCTTTTAGACATGCCCATTTGCCTGTTTGGGGCCCAGTGTTACCCAAGTCTGTGGATTTTCGGGTTAGTCGCAGAGACAGAAGCTTCTTGCTGTTGCTATTTCTAACCCTCTCTGGCTTTGCTTCTGCCAGTTTTTCTCTCACCAGGGAAAACTCCTGCCAGAGAGTAAGTAAAGGCTGAGTGTAACCCCGTGGCAGGAGTTCCAGGAGAAGACAGGGTTGAATGGGACCCTTTGGAGCCTTGCCTTTGGAAGTGAATTCCCACTAGGTAGAATCAATGGCATAGCTATTTGGTTGTGAGCTTTGTGGCTTGGGTAACCTTTCCAACAATGGTAACTGTGGCAAGAGTTTTCTTTAAAATTACAGTTTCTTGTCATGATCTCTGCTTTGTCCCCCTGCTTTTCAAGTAGTGGCTTATGGGCTTGTTAGAAGATTTGATGGTGAACAAGGTAATGCCACACTGGGTAGTTTGTCTTGAGGAATTTTGTTTTTGTATGACAAGGTTCATGCTCCTTCCTAATCCTCCGTGCTTTTTGACTTGCTAAATCCAAAATTTTGCCTGGTTTTGGATTATCAGGTAAACTCTGTTCCATCATCCGCTATGGTTGTTGTGTCTGGAACTGTATTTGACAGGACAGATATTTTCAGTAACTATTGTCTGGTATTATTTTGTCAAACCATTTTTGAGAGGGTTCCTGATGCTTAACTAGTATAATATTAGCTGCCTTAGTATGTGAAGAAAAGTATGTATTTTGAATAACTTTGTGAATTAAGTTGATATGAAAGGATGATTAATATAAAGTATTTTTGGAGGGATTTAGCTGTAGTGTTGATTACATTTGTATTGACTGTACTGTTAACAGTCGAAGGTTTAAAAACAAGAAGTCTCTCCTGGTTAAGAAAACTGGGTGCCCTAGGTTGTGAGAATATGGAGAACTTCCCATTTTATGAGGTTATATACAACATGTGGTACTATAGAACAAGACTGAATTTGTGTATACTTTTACAAGGTTAATGTTTAGTGGAAATTCTTAACCACTGATTAACCAAGAGCTTTTTAATGACATCTAATGAGACAATATTATATATAGATTTTTCTTATTGCCTGCTAAACGATTTGTATTAGTTTGTTTCTAACTTTGAGTTCATTTAACCCTTTAGAAACCGTTAGTTTGTCCTTAATGCTAAATGTGGCAGCTAATGGAAGATATATGTGTCCTAATAACATAGTGGCTATCACCTAGTGAGGAATTTGCAGATACTGTGATGGACAATTCCTTTATATGGAAACACTTTGAGTTGGTGTTAGGACAATTTGACATTTTAGGTATTTATTTGATTGCAAATTTTGTGATGAGAACAACTTTTACCTACAGTAGCTTTTGTAGGTGTAATTTTGCAAAGTCTCAGAATGCTAGGTTTGTGTTAGTTTATTGACTATTAATGAGGTTGGTAAATTTTTCATTTGAAATCACATTTTTAATGACTGAACTATTGATGGTTAGCCTATTTATGCTGTTAGTATTTTAGAATTATCATATTGGCAGTTCTTCAGTCTGTAAAAGATTTACTGAATGAAAATAAAGAAACAGCAGTAAAGAACGTGATTTGTCTAATCTGTCTTTATAATTAGTTTGGATTTTATTCACAGCTGTATCCAAATAGGCACCCAAGAGCCTGCCAGGTGGTGCTTCCTCCGTCCATATACTTCTAATTTGACATAGTCACATTGTTTTGAACCAGAACTACATTTCTTTTGTGCCCTTTCATCACTTTATTTCCTATTTTCCTGTTACTATGGTTTCCAAAAATAAATCAGCTGACAATAGTGTCAAGGACCTAATCTATATACAAACAAGTATTTCAGTGCTTAAGCGGTACAATGCTTTTTAGCCATGAGCTGCTTCCGAGCTCATTAAATTACGCTGTTGTCTTTGAGGTTAATCCCATTGCAGTCCAAAATATCTTAATTACTGAATCAGTGGGAGTAGAAAGGTAGAATTTTTACCTTAATAGTAAAGATTTACTTTCTTGTGTTGGAATTGATCTATTCTTTGATTCTATTATTTGAGAAAATTTGCAAGCATTATTTATTGTTTTAAGCATTAATTTTCCCCTTTAATTTTCAAGTTAGTCGCAGAGACTGGCTTATGACGCTACATACACATAGCCAGGGTTGTACCTGTGCAACGATTGGTCCCATGTGAGCATTTGTGAGGCACTTGCTGCTCTGCTGCCTGGCTCTCAAACACGGACTCAGTCCTTCTGTCAGGTAGCAGTTCTCATCTCACAGTCAAGAGAGATGGTCAAAATCTAATTCCATAGATGATACAGTAACTGTGTTTCAGTTTGATGCCTGAAGACAGAAGTCTTCATGAAAAAAAATCACATGGAAAATAGATGAGCTATATGTTATATCTATTTTACCTGAGACAAGACCAGTGACTTGTGTAGAACTGCGCGGGGAAATGGTAGGAGAACCAGAATTAGATTTCAGGTCTCTCTGCTTCCATTTGTGCATGTTGGCCTGCACCTGGGCTGCATTACCAAACGCAGCATCTTAGTGCTCAGAGCTTGGAGCACGGCTGACTCTCTGAATTTCGCTTGCCAATTTGTAGTTCTCAAGGAGTCTTAAAACATCAGGTTCAAAAGTGCTGGGAAGAGGGAAAAGTAGCAGGTGACTTCACCTGACAAAGTTTTGAAATTTATGGCAAAGGGAGGGAAGGGAGGTCTGAATGATTCTCTGGACTTGTTCTGACCTAAAACTAGCTTAGTTCTTTCTCTAAGCCTGGCCTGGTTCTGTGCAGCCTGTTCGCCTTACAGGATTAACCCATAAAGTCCACAGACAAAAACCTCATTTGTTACTCACAACTGAACCTTTCACCAAAACTACTTCTGGCCCATCCTAGTACCACAAATAGTGTGGCCTGGTACAGACATGGGGCAGAAACCACTACAGGCATCCTGAGTGAGGCTGTATCCACTCAAGAGTCAAAGCTGCCCCTCTTAGATAGTGAGTGAAGATTATTAGAAGTAGATGTGTGGATATGTATGGATGAACATGAAAACAAACTCATATTGGAATAAATTCATATTATATGATGGACCTGTAAAATTTCTTCTGGTAGATAAAGGAGACAGCAACTGATCAAAGCAGTTTAATTCAGTTGATATCAGAGTGGTAATAGTATTTTAATAAAGTGCTAGATCTGTTGTTAGTCATTTCCTAGTTCATCTTCAAGTTGAAACAAACCTCACTGTAGTTTTTTGCCTCCTATCGAGAAGGAAGCCTGTCAAGAAGCCTTTGGGCTTCTCCTTTTACTTTGATAAAGCCCAACCTCTAATTTGTTTTTGACTGTGATTTCTGCTGTGTGATATATCTTTTGTATTAAGACATAGTAGACGCAAAATAATGGATAGTTTGTATCTACCTGTTCTTTCCACGCTTCCTGTTGCCCTTTTCTTTTTGTTGTCAACTTCCTGACATGTTGTTCTAATCTCCGCTGATTTCTTCACTTGCTTGGTGTGTTTTTGAGACTGTGCCTTTCAGCACCTTCCTATTATCCTTTTTGATATTTAATGCACTGTTGCTGAGAAGTGAGGAAGTATTTCATCCAAATCTCTGAAGAGCTTCCTTCCCACGCTGCTGCCAGACATGGTGCGTAGCCCAGCTCCTTAATTTGGACTGGCAAAATTTCAAAGGCAAGGTCAGCTGGCCAGGTTCTCCCCTGCAGGGTTGCTGTGTGTCTTCCTTTTCAATGCCATTTTTCTTCTGGCTGGTTCTGCTTTTTGCCTTTACTTGTCTGTTGAGGGGGGAATGGTTCCAGCTATGCAGAATGGTGTCTTTGCTATAAGGTTGAACTAGCACAATTTAATGCATATCAAAAACTAGTTTCAAGCTAGATGAGCTTGTAATTATGTAGCTCTTCAACATATTGTCAGAGAAAAGTACATCTGGCAGAAAATGAGCACTGCAAAGAAGTAAGGTCAAAAGAGCATGGGAGGAAGTGCGATGTGGGGCTGGAGGAATGGGGAAAAACAGCCCAGGGTACGGGAAAGGCCTCTAGAGCACAGATTCATGGAAAGATAGCGGGAAGGAGCAGCTGGACACCCACGGCCTGGTCTGCACGGGCCACAAGCGTGTCGGCTCTTTGGAGGCACCGAGCGCCGCTGCGGGGCTGACCCGCCGCCTGCGGCTTCAGGGCCCTCATCTCAGGTTGGGTCCAACTGCGCTCTGTGCTATGGGGCTGAGGGCACTGACGAGCCCGGAGATCAGCGGCTTCCCCACCGAGAGCTGTGGTGGCCGCTCCAACCGCTGGGGAGCCGCAGGGAATTCCAGACTGCCGGGCAAGTAATAAAAAAAAATTCTGCTAAGAAACTCCTCTGAGAAACAAATTGTGTAACAAAGATATGTTTCTGGCTGCTACTTGTGCTAGTAATCCTAGAGGCTTGGACATAAATGTTGCTTATTTTGACAGATGACTGAAACTTAGCATTTTTAGTCTTCAGACTGTGAAAAAGTATGGTAGCATAGCTTTAAAAAGCGAGGAAATCGACACTTCGTAACGGCGAGAGTAGGGTATTGTTGTAGAGGTTTTTTTCTGCTAAAATCTAAAGAGTGGAGCAAATGACTACCTATGCTGATGATTTCCTATGCTGATAAAAGCAAATGCTGAGCAGTATTTTCCCCTTTGAAGGATACAGCCATGGAAAGTGCACCCCAGCTTTGTTTTTTCTTGGCTTAAGAGCAGGTTTTTGGTCTTCAGGGGAAGCTGTGAACTCCTTAAAGCTTTCACGATTTGACTGTTCAGCTCGGTGAACTGAAGGGCACAAATTCCAGAAGGGTGAATGGCCACGTTTTCTGACTTTGCTGCTTGTTTGGAGTCTTTGGAACAGAAAACATTGTTCTGTGAATGCTGAAGCTAACTAGGTACACACTTAGTCTTTGGTATTCATAGGCTTTCCTGCATTGTGGGAGAGGGAGAAGAGCCTGGGCTTGCAATGGATTTATCTGAGGGTCACCAAGCTCAAGCTATGTTCCCAAGAGGAGCAGAGAAGCCTTATGGGAGGATTTGTTATGAACATGCAGTGTAGAATCCAGTGAAATCCTCTATTCCTTGAATTCATAGCCAATGTTTTTATTTTCAATGCTGATACAAAAAGCAATTCTCTTGATGTAAGCAGGACTCCATCTTCAGCCACTCCCTCAGCTGGGATTATTAATGAAGGAAGGGGAAAGATCCCAAGGATCTCTTCCAGTGAAGTTGGAAGAAAGAAACAGAACAATCCTGTTTAAAATGTAACAATTTTCACCAGAGAAGCTCTTCTGTGTTTTTCATTTCCATGCAGAAACTCAGAATCTGCAGGCTGTCGCTTGCTTTTCTGTAACTTGGGTAACTAGTGGGCAGTTGTTTTGCATTAATGCTTAGCTCTATCACTGCAAGAGAAGTTGCAGAATTCTTTTTAAAAACAGACTCTTTTCCAATTAAATTAAAGCTTGTTTTAAACTTTGTCATATGTTTCTTTTAGTCTTCAAGAAAAACAAAAAAAATTTCATTCTTTTCCAGAATTGAAAAGAGAAAATACTTTCTCAGAAATTCAGTGCTTTGGAGGGAGTCACTGGTGTTCAAGGTCTTAACTGCCGTCGGTCGTGCTTGAGAAAGCAGGAGATCCCTTAGATAATGTTTCTATTTACAAGCTTGGTGAGTTACTTTTCCCCGTATCCCCAGGCACCAGCGAGACCCGTGATGCCGTCGCGCTCCCCCGGGCCAGACGTTTCCTCGCAGTCAGGCCTCGGTTTCCACCTGTGGTACCGGCCTTTCTTGCTGGCTAAAGTGAGGGGCTTAGGTTTGTCTTGTGTGAGTTTAGATTAAGTTGACTCATTAAGTTAAAATCAAGCACACAAATTCTTCGCTAGGCAGAAGCTAGTGCAAAGTATGTGCATGGTTAGTTTGTGTCTTCTGACTATGCTTAAAATGTAGGAAATGAGAGGAGGAGCTTCTTAAATGTGAGAGTCTTACTGTTCATCATCATATTCAAAACGTCCCCTCTTCCACCCCCCCCCCCTTTTCTTTCTGGCAGAGGACACTGGGGAAGATGATATTTTATCTGTGCTGTACCCAAAGGGAATTAATTTTGTCTAAACTAATGGCAAAAGACTGTGCCATTTCCTACGGGGCGTTAGGATCCTCCATCAATGAATGATAACTTTATATGGAGAGCAGAGACAGGCTAAAAACACCAAGTGCATTTACTTGCCCTGGCAGCAGAGTGTGTGGTGAAAGCAGCTGATCAGTAATTCCTTGGCTTTGACATTGGCAAGAAAGAGGAAATAGACATTTGGGGGTACAATGAAGCAAGGCTCATCCCCTAGGCTTATTAAGTGTAAATTACAGCCTGTCAGGTTCAATAGCAATGTTGTAATTACCTTGTTTAGTTCTATTTTGAATTCCTTTTGTTAGGACTCAGACTACAATTAACACACTAGAGCAACCCTTTTTTCTTCTTGTATTCCTCCACTCTTTAATGCACATTTAAGATACAGGAAACTGTACCATACATTTGCATCTCTTTGAAAATAGGATATTTAAGCTAGTTTAACTTTTTGGTGATGTTTAGTTGCTAATTTTCAATCTATCTGATGGGATACTTTGTGCCATCCCATTGTGAGCATGCTAGCAATGCCCAGAAAAATGTAAACAGAGCGTGCTTATGGTCTTGAGGACAGCAAGCACGAAAGTCATGGGTAAATTCAGCTTTTAAGAAGCTGTGCACAGTTTTGTTACAGTTAGAAAATGATTCATGCAAATGTCAGGAGGATGAGAGCCATAAATGAGCTTTTCAGTACTATTAAATGTGTTTACTTTGTGTTAGATTTCAGAAGATACTTAGTTACCAGAATGACAAATGGTGCCTAGATCATGTTACCTGAGGTTGGGGAAGTTCTCTATGAATCTTCCAGTATGTTTTGGTAGAAACTTTTATTTTGGCCTTTTGTTCCTGACCTCTTGTATTTTCACCTAGGTAGATGTGTTCATTATGCGATAAATCACCGTATGATCTACACAGGGCAAGATACATGATACTGTCCTAAAGTAACAAACATACATTTACTTTTAAAGCCTCTCATTTGTAACTAGGAGCTTTGTCAGAGCATCTTCAACTGCTCCTTTTGCTCACTGTTTCACAGGAGACGCTGGCAAGACAGCAAGGTTTTGTGGACCTGTTTGATTTAGCAAGGCTGAGGGCAGAGATGCGAAGTGACTTCGTTTCTGCTCATGCACAGGCCTGCTCTGCTTTTTTTGTCAAAAAGACAGGATTGGTCTTTTTGTTCACCTGCCCCGTGGACGTTTTTATGCAAGCACAGCAAATTAGCCGTGACGAATATTTCCATGCTTGATATTTCCTCTACAATCTCTGCTCCTTTGCTTGCTGCTTCTAGCATGATTACAGTGGGAAAGAGAAATTTCTGCCTTAGATACCTGTTGTTTTGGTGTGTTCTACATATGTGTAGCAAATGTTGAAAAGATATGTGATGATGTACCAAGCTAGTCTGGCATTTTTGAGCTGTGTTTTGCCCTGGTGTATTAATCGGTGATGAAGTATCTGTATTTATTTGCTGCATTAATCACAGAGCTTTGACAGCAACTGTGCAATGTCTTATTTCTTTTTAAAGAGAATGATCCTTTGCAGGAACTCCTCTTTTGGTATTTCAGGTGTAAGACACCTTATTAGCCCTTAGACACAAATAAAAGTTTAAATTTGATGCTTAGCAAGTCTTTTATTTTAAGAACACCTGAGTTTTCATTTCTTTGATATATTTTTTTTCTTCTGACTACTGCTTTTTAAAAGAATGCTTTGAAAGGAAAGAGTAAGTTTTACACACTGTATATTTTAAAAAGACTTATTTTTTTATATGAAAACTTATATATCTTCAAGAAAAATATCTTCAAGTAGTCTAGACACTTTGCTGTTGGAGAAGTCAAGTTTTAAGTACTTATCTCCTCTTCCAGCTCCCCAATAATGGAAATAAAACGAAGTATCAAATTATTTTTAGTTACTGGATTTAAAAATGGGACTTCAGCTGTAATAGGAACTGCAGCTAGTTGTGTTGTATCCAGCCTGGACTAATATTCTTGAGAAGAAAATATTGCCAGCTGGAACATGCGCTAGTGTTATCTGCCTGTATTTTGTAACAGGGACGACTGTTTTGTTGAGCAGGGACGACTTGTCAAAGGTGCTTTGTAGTAACTTTTGAAGCTGCTTGTTTGGTTCAGTACATTTTTCTTGCATCACCAAGTTTTTCCATAAAGTCAACCACAAACTGTATTATTGGGGACTCCAGCTGAAGCTTGTGGTGAATAGGAAATAGATTAAACACAGGTTTTCCCTTGTCCTGAGTTGCCAACAGTGATGTCAGTAGTTTTAATGATCCTTACCTCAGTGCACTGTAGTCCTCGCACTCTCTATGAAAACACTTGTCTGCTGCACTGTTTTTATATGTTGTTAAGGAAATACTGATGTGTGTTGATAAGAAACAATGGGGTATCCAGATGATGATTTTAATCCCATATAAGGCACTTCCCCCCGAAGGATACTGTACTGTGCTTCACTCAACAGGGAGTAAGATCTCAGTTTTCATGCACAGCTTTTTACATTCAATTGAATAATCCAAATTCTTTAAAATTGTGTTCTTAAGGGTTTTGTTTTGCATTTGTTTTGGTTTTGTACTCTTTCAAGAGTACCCCTAAGGATGTACCTTTAAGGCTTGTGGATTGAAGCTTTGCTACTGTCTTTAAAACAACTGATATGGGGCTGAGTTCTGGTCTGATGATATTGTCCATTTTCACTTGTGATATTTGCTTTTTCTACTGGATACTTCACTGGCAGAGGTACCAATATGTTTTTATAGAGGGATTTTCTATCTGGACATGTCCTCTTATAATGTTGAAGATGCTGGAAGTGTATATTGAGCCTGAAAATAGCCCATGAAAAACTTGTATGTAATATCAAAAGACAAAATTTATTTGTAATAGAGCCCATTTCAATATGTGCCCTGCGTGATTCTGGCTGGTCTTCCAAGTCTCAGACTCTTGGATACTGCAGTGTTTTCCCTCCCCTTACACGTGCTCAGGGTCTGACTAGCTGAGTGTTGGGCTCTCAGTAGCTATGATATTCCTCCGTGCTATTCGCCTAGTGAATTCCTCTAGAAAGTGGCTTCTTTTTCAAGTAGATTGTTACTGTTTTTCCTTACTCTTCTGACTTCTGAATCTAGGAATACATGGTGGGCACCAGGAGCATTTGCAACGAGTTCATGACAGTGCAGGTCTGACTGGGCAGGAACTGCAAGGAACAAACTCCTTTGCTTAAAATACTCTTGTGTTTGCATCTAGATTCCCTGAGCACCAGCAAAGAGGTGAAATATTTGCTCTTGATATTGCCAGTTATTATCTAATGGCTTGAACGCTTGTGGCGCCGTGAGGGGTGGCCCGGTGGAAGAGGGTGCGCGGGGTGGGCCGGGCACGCCGCCCTCCGCGCTGTGTCGGCCTTTTCCCCCCGTCTTTTCTGAAGTGTGGCGTTGCGGGCTAATTTTCGGCGCCACATAGCTGCAAAGCTCTGCTAAGCTGTGTGCAGATATTCCGGTAGGGACATTCCGGCCGATTGCCATAGGAGTTCAGAAGAAAGTTGGAAGTAAATGAGGGATGTGTGAGAGAATTCTCCGGGGAGCTTTCCCAGCGTACCGCACCTCATCTGCAAGGATAGGCTTGCCTTTCACTTGAAGGACCACACAAAGTAAATCCTGTTGCCTGGGCAATTAAAGAATATAGGACAGGAGGTCTTTTCAGTCTTTTCCTCCAGTGCCTCTATGGGAAGCCTTTATTTGTACTGAGGAAAATATGCTATTTACCTATCTTCTTAGGAGCATAGGTAATATCTAATATAGAAATAGACGCACTCCTGTGTAAAATCTGAGTCTCTCTCCATGAGTTTTTCTGTGAAGGTCCCCAAATGGAAATGCTGGTAGCCCCCTCACTGTATCTCAAGCAAAGGCGGCGCTGGTTGCGGCGCGGGCCTTGGCTCGCGGTGGCCGCCCGAGGGCCGGGGCGGCAGGGGAGGAGGGCTGGGCGCTGCCGCAGCGCGGCGGCCCCCGGGTGACGCTGGCGCCTGCTGCTGGGCCTCGCGCGCCCGTGGGTGCCCTCGCCAGGGCTTCATAAGCGTGGGGCGGCTGCGCCCCTCACGCTGCCTTCCGCTCTCATCCTCCTCCCGTGAAACCACCTTACCGGGGGCCAGGCGGCCCTGCAAAGAGGCCTGGTATCCAATGGCTCTTTCTTGGAGCAGGGAAAAACGCCAACAGGAGGCTACTGCTCTGAACTTTTCTCTCTTTTTTTTTATTTTTTTTGTCGCAGGAACTTGTCAGAGTTAATCAGTATAGTCACTTAAATTGTTTCTGCTTAGATGAACCTCTTGCAGTTTAAAAAAGCGTTTCTGACTGCTTCAAATTTTATTGCCAACATCTGTTTTCAAATGCTTTGGGGATTCAGATGCTTGAGTAAGTTCAAGTGTGCCTGCTGCAGCTTTTCAAGGTGCTAACATTTTCAGTTTTGATAACAAAATGAATGAATGTATTAATTACCAAGTGGCTTTTGAAGTGCTTGAAGTGCCTATGATGCTAATTTTCTTTCTCTTTTAATTTCAGAATGATGACCTATACAACCTCAGCAAATCCTTCTTTTAACTCATGGGTATCAAGACTCTAAATGTTTCATGTTATCACAACTAGGACCTCACCTCCTCCTCCTCCTCCTCTTCCTCTGTAAATGGGTACGATGCATCCAGTTCAGTTTGTTTACTTTACACAAACCTCAGGAGTTAGTTGACTGAGCTGCACATCCTGTGTTGTGCCAAGAGAAGCACTGTGACACCTGGACTACGAGTCTCTCTTACTTCATCCTCTACCATAAGGACTTAGCTGGCCACAATGAACTGATGTGCCCACCACTGTGTCATGGTGAGAATGGGTATTTTACTAGCACATTTACACAACTTCATTTGCTGCTGAAAACCTGTATGACAAATCATCATTGTAAATTATTACATACAAAACTTAATGTTGGTTGAAGAGTATTAAATATTTAACATAGGTTTTGATTTATACATGTACTTTTTTAATTAAAATGTAACTTTTCCTACAGCACATCTTTTTTTGATGTGGAACTGAGGTATACTATATTCTGTTGTAAACAGAGTGGGAAACTGCTTAAAACAAGGCTTCTAAGAATAGAGTAGGGTACTATTCTTGTTTTAAGATTGTAATTCAGAAAATAATATAATATGAGTCATTGGTCCCTGGGCCTTGATTGTACAGTCATATTTACTGATACTATCAGTTGTAAGATAACCGTGATGTTAAGTTCTTTCCAAAAGAAAAATAATTTTGTACTCCTTGTAAAATAATAGTCTGTATTAACTACAATGAAGACAAACTTTACTGTACATGCTATTTACAAATGTCAACTTGAATTCATCAATTGCACAGCAACCGACAAAAAATCAGAAAAAAAAAATCAAATCAAAGTCTTCCATTGTATATATTGTAAAAAAAATAAAAATAAAAAAACAACCAATAGAAAACCACAAAGGAAAATGAAAACAAAAAAGGATGAACTTTTTAAATTGACTCTCTCCTTGGAATGACAATGTGGGTGTTTGTAAATTCTGGAAATTTCTTTCTATATGTAATAAACTAGATACTGTTTTATCTGCTTTCGCTTTTTTTTTTTTTCCCCTGTTAAGTTGTCTTAACTGTCTTAAATCATCCCTCAAGTTTTCTTTGTTTTCTAATTAAGAATGTCTGTGGGTTATCATAGCGTAAGAATAAGAGAAAAAGTAAGATAAGTGTAATTAGGTGTAGTAGTAAATAAGCTTCCATTACTTGTTTTACTAAAGCTCTTGTTTCAGTTCTGTGGAGAGCCTCCAGGACACAGTCCTCATTCCATTTAAGGCCATGGAAGAATTGGCATCAAGCAAATTCAGTGGGAGCAGTAACAGCGTAAGATTTAAAGGACCAAGATGGTTGCCTGGAAGTCAGTGCATGCAGCAGGATGAGGAGGAATTCTTGTGTGGCACTGTGCTCTACACTGGCTCTGTGCAGGTAGAAATTCTTTGGTGTGTAACATTTGCAGAGCCTTACTTCTTTGTGGGGCTAGAGAATTGCTGAGGTCATGCACTTCCACATAAAAAGTTGTTTTAAGTGGTAATTGGACTTGAAACTGATACAGGTCCCTGTTCTGCAAAGCAATTGCATGGGCTAGTGCATACTCAGGAGGAGCCACGCTCTGGAGAAGAATGCAGAAGAATGAACATAAGTATTCAGTTACTGTAAAGTCCTCTTTTGTTTTAGGAGGGTTAAAGTAACAGTGAAAATTTGTGTGTCTTTTCAGGTGTAGGCAGTGCTGCAGTTAATTTAACTTGAATAGCACAGTGTTTCATGGCTGTTGCACTTTGCTTTCAGGTAATTTGCATCCTCTAGAAATTACTAGAATGGGTTTGTAGGCACTGGAAGCTACTATTAAATGTGGAAAGGCATTAGTGAATTCATTTAATCTAGGTAGAAATATTTTATGCTGATACATCTATGAGTGAATTCCATTTATAAAGTAAGGACTAAAAAAAATGTAGAAATTGGCAATGGTCATTATGCTGATTAGGAAGGAATAGCAGGGAGAAGGGTAGCACTGGTCTGTCGGGCTGGTTTCCATTCATGTCATAAGTAACATATAGCCCCAGAAACAGCTTATTAATTAGCTTATCAATGAGGTTAATGTGTATTTGTAACCAAACGTGAACCTCTTCATTTCTTTGCACTTTTTTTTTTTTTTTTTTTAATATCTGGGAATTACAAAATAATAATTTGGCCATTATGAAGCAAAGAGTTTTAAATCAAAGCATAAACTCCTCAAGAAATGTGGTGTTATCCTTTTATGCATCAAAACAGATTATTATTTCTTGAAGTTTTAAAATGAACAAAAGGGATCAGTCCTACATCGGTTAGTAAAACTCATTTGCAGAGGTTTATTTTGTTCTGAATTGTTTTCAAGTGAAAGATGCTGCTTTTTTTGAGTTCTTTTCTGGCTCCATGATTAGGGCAGTGTCAGTTTTCAAAAAAGCAGTACTGAATGTGTTTTAGTCCTATCTGTTGAAAATGATTTGGGTTGGTCTTCTGCAGTCTCCAACACTACTAGCTACCTTTACATGTATTTTTGCAAGAATCACTGTATCCAAACTCACTTTGGTGTTTGGCTAGCATGTGTGCTGTGGAAATTTGAATAAATTTTCATCCTTCTAGTCTCTGTTATTAACCTCTTTAACTGCCTTGTCAAATGTCTCCTGTAGTCTTTATTAAACACTTCCTGTTAAAGTACAAGCAAAGAAAGGAAAAAGTATGGCCACATTTACAGACAACTGTAGGTGCCGTTTCCTGACTTTCTGCATGTTTAAGAACTAAGCATCCATGTCCATCTTGTTATAAGCTCGCTTTTAGCCAAAACCGTTCCTCAGGCTCTCCATGACACTTAAGAGCTGTGCAGTGGGTAGTGTGGGTGCTGTCTGCTTAGCGTGTGCCGTATTCCAGTTACGTAATTCTGCCTTGCAGTAGCAGACGCTAATGCAGCCATATGATGCCTGTCATGAGGGCGTTTGAAATGCTTAGCTGAGGCTAGTGCCTGGTAGTGGCCAAAGAACAGCACATCAGCTGCTAATTCAAGGAGCTGGATAGGTGTTTAAGTGCTTTGTTTTGCAATTTAACTCACCTCAGTTAGACTGTTTTAAAGAGAAGCTGCTGAAATTGTGATAATCCATTCTCACGGGTGCAGTGGGGGCAAATCCTTTGTCCCCATCTCTTCAGTGACCTCCAGCCCATCTTTGGGGTGGCATTTTTTGGAGGCTTGCAGGCCTTGAGGCTAGATCACGAGTGCAAAGTGGACACACTTCTGCAGTTCATCTTGTATTTTCCTACTTATTATTAATTTCACTTATCTGTGACTTTGAAGGTGCCATAAGTAAGTTTTGTGAACTTGCTGGAAATTCTCCAAGCTATAGTGACTCAAATGGAAAGAAACTAACAGACGATGGCTTCAGTTCGTAATAAAGCTTTTTCTTTTTTTTTTTTTTTTTTTTTTTTTTTTTTGTTCTTAGAGACACAAAGGTGATATCCTCAAAGATGAAAGGAGAAATCTAGCTGAGATAAGAACCATGATAGGAACATACTGACTTCTTCCCAAAAGCAAATTCTGGGAGAACATTATACATCAGAAGAAAAGGCCAATCAACAACTGCTTGAAAAGCAGACACTATTCTAACTTCTGTATTTAAATATCTTCAGGTTAGAAGTTCTGTACTCTAAATTTGGGCTAGTAGCAATGGGATAGTCAGAGGTTAATTTGTGGTTTGTTTTCTGATTTTCTTTTTTAAAACAAGTTGTATATATAATTTCTGTGTACGAAGTTAAACAGATGAAATAGTTTGGAACTCACATCAGTTGTGACTTCCGAATGGCCTGGTTTTGATTTGTGTGTAATTGCTTCTATTTTTTCTTTCCTATTTGAGAGGTAGGAACAGAGATAAGTGCAGTGACATTCTTAAAATGACAAAAGCTCGGAGACCTCAGTTTATGATCATGTTATCTGTGTATTTTTTAGAAAAAAAAAATTAGGTACATCCAAGTACTTTGTACCATGTCTAATTTTGTGCTTGTGGCAGCTGATGCCAAAACTTTCAGTGATGAATGGCTCAGGTTTTGCAGAAGGTGCTTTCCTGAAGGGCACTAAAGCTCTCTGGCAGGCCCCGTGGGGATTCAACACGTCGTGGAGGACATGCCTGCTGCAGGAGCGCCGGTGCCACGCTCCGCTGCGGGCTTGACCTGAGAGCTGGTGCTTTGCACGGGAAAGGGGCTGCTGGGGAAATTCCTGTAATGCTGCACGAGCTGCAGAAAGGTTGTGCGTGGCGGCTGCCCCTGCGGCTGCCGTCACGGCAGCACCTGTCGGTTTGCTATCTTGGGAGACTTGGCAGTTGCAGCTGGACATTGATAGTTGAGAAGAGAGGTGGGGGGGGGGAAACGGAAAAAAAAAAACCCTATGTGCCCTTTGTAGATGAAACTGATGGAATATCTGTAGATTAAACTGATGGAAATCTTTTTTCTCTTTTTTCCCTGTGTGCAGATAAAGATATTAAATCAGAACAACAGAAAGAGTTATCCAGTGTCATGACTTGAAAACTGTTATGCCTTTTCAAGTGCTTCCTTAGGCTCTGCCTGTAGAAATAGTAACACTGAATGTTTACAGGAGACAGACCTGACTGGAGAAATGAACCTGGGAGGTTTGGAGAGGGTGGTGTTGCAAGGAGCAAGATGAAAGCAGTAATGATGTTGCTAAAATGCTGTTGCTAAAAACTGAAAAATAGAATTGCTAAAAACTGAAAAATATTGGGTAAGCTCTGTGATGCCTTTGCCAATAATTTTTGAAAAATGTTTCTTTACGCTTTTTGATCCTGTTGACAATTCAAAGACTTATGTCAATATAGTGTAGTATATGTGGGAGTCGCAAACAGCCTTCCTTTTATATTTCTATATATTTTTTTAAAAATTTGTCTTGCAGGATTTGATGACCTGATTTGAAGCTTCTCGATATCTATTCACAGCTACTTTTCGTGGTTATGGTATATGGAGATTGATGTGTGGGAAAACTTTCTTGGAGACAGTCCTGTTTAAATAGGAAATGTTAGCTCCTATCTTCTGAATAAAATACTACTTATTCTCTGAATTATTAATTTTAACAAAACACAGTATATTTGAAACACCAGGGTTTTTCTCCTCATTCGCACGTTGTGAATGTTAACTGAAATAAGAAAGAATAATATTTCATTAATCAATTTACTGTTTTACTTTCAGCTTCTGAACTCAGAACAATTTTCAGTGTTTTTAATCTGCTGTTCAAAATGAGGCAGGCAAGACTTTCACAACGACAACATTTCTCATAGAGCCTGATACTTTCAGGGCACGTCTTCTGAAATTGGCAACAAGATGGTAACTTTTGTTTTTTAAAAAAAAAAAAAAACGTACAGAATTGAGGTAAGTTTCCAGTTCCAGTCCTGTGGTTGCAGACAGTTCCACTGCAAAAAAATTATTTGTGCTCTTAATACTAAGACCCTTAAAAATGTATGGGATATCTTTAGTTAGTGTAGAGCTTACATAGCTGCTAACTAAGCTTCTTTCCTTAATATTTACATTAAATTTGATAGAACCAAAAGGTGGCCGTTGCATGACTTGTATTAGCAGTCTGTAGCTTCTGTCAGCACAGGTTGCCCGCTATGGCTGTGTCTTGAATGTGGGTATTTAGCATGGGCTGAATGTGTTCTCTCTACCCTGTTACAGTAAACATTTGTTCTTTCCTGATGTGGGTGTTAGACTCTTGATTCTTTGCAGTAATAAACTTTAGAGAGAAAGGATGTATCTAAGGTTGCAGCAGGGTGTTAAAAGACTCATGAGTTTTCAGCAACTACAATTCATTTATCTTTTCTTCAGAACAGCCTGAGGACCCTGTGCATATTTTTTTGCTTTCTCAAATTAGGAAATTGTTAGTGTCCGGCCCAGGCTGCCATTTTACTACATCATCTAGCTTGCCTAAGCTACATGGCAGAGTAATCTAGCTCATTTTGTCAGTTTTCCTTTATCAGTAGCACTGTTTTGCAATCATTTCAGCTTCTTTGCAGTGTGTGTGTGAATGAAGTCCGCCTCATGCATCCTAAGCATCAGTGCCACCTAAGCAGGATCCCACAGCTAAAGGTAAGCTGAAATTCTGCTTATTTCCTACATGAGAGACTTGATTGGACTTCTTTGTTAGATTTTCTCTATGCAAAGTGGCCTGAAGAATGTTATTTGAGGAGAACGATAAGAAGAATTTGAACATGACGCGAGTGTAGAGCATCAAGACATTTCTCTCTTACTTTCAAGATCAGGGCCAACAATGAGACATGAGAGCTGAGTTTTGTTCTTCACTCTTCCAAAGGTTTGTATAAATGTGGATAAATCACTTAATATCGCTGCTTTGGTTTTGTGTGTGTAAAATGAAGATGACTTTTGTTTTCCTCATTGAGCTGTTACAAGGATACAGAACTCTAAGAAGTACTTGTAATGTCGAGGAACACAACTTGTAAAGAAAATGTGCAAACATAGTTGTCGCAGAACAGTAATACTGTTCTTCCTCTTCATACCTCTCGAGTTCAGCTGTCGTTTTGGTTCTTTCTCTGTTCTTTTTAGTACCTTGATTAGCCAGAAAACTTGGTTGCCTGAGAATTTCATCCTCTGTCCTGAGAGTCAGTCCAGCAATCCCCTTAACTGCTGTGTTTCTTTATAACTGCTGCACAGTCAGGGTGTTCTCACCAGAATGTGATCATTTTAAACCAGTTCTGTAGTTCTTCTCTAAAACTCCTCTGTAATCTACAAATGGAAGTCACCATTGAAGTGAGTTCAGGAAAGCATTGCTATTCAGGAAGGCCAGTGAAGTGCCTACTTAAGATCTGTTAAAGTAATCTTTGCTAAATGAAGTCAGTAAACACCAAACAGAACTTAAAGCAAATACATCCTTAAAATAATTAAGAATGGATTTATACACACATGTAATTGCTTTTGAGGTCTGCTTTCCTTTTTTTCTTTTTTTTCTCCCAGCAGTTACAAGTTACTCTAACAAGAGTGAGAACTAGGAACTCTAGTAAATAAAGATCTTCAAAACTTCCTTGAAGACATGATACTTTTTTCTTTCAGTGCCTTGACTTTGTGCCCTTTCAAAATGTAAGATCTTTTATTTAGAGAGCTGGCTTTCTTCCTCCTCTTTGCTTACTCTTCCCATGGATGCTTCTAGGAGAGAGCTTCTTATTTGTTCTTGAGCCTTCTATTCATGCTCTCATCTTGCTTGATGAGTTTCTCGTGCCTTTCTCAAACCCTTAAGTCCCCAGTGGACTTTGACCACTGTATTATTGACTTTGGGGACAGTCCTGTCTCAGAGAGCCCCTGCCCTCTGCACAACTGCTCCTGCTGTACTTGCTCCACAATATGCCAGCCAAGCTCACACGCTGTGAGCAATGTCACTGAATTGACTTGGATTTACGTAACAAAAGGATATGAAATATCCTTCATAATAAGGCATGAAATCCTTACTTGGAAATTACCCCGGGAGCCAGTGGAGCATGGAACTACAGTCTCTACAATTCTAATATGAATAAAATGTGCTTGTTGTAGCATTACAGTTTTTGAAAGTAAAAATGTTATTCCACATTATAGATTTCTCTTGCAGCCTACTTTGATATCTTCTATTGCAAATGATGACCTGATGGAATTACTGGGTATTTTGGCCTTTTTGTGTAATTTTGTTCCTTACTAGATATGTGGAATGATTTCACTTGAAATCAGACTTCCAAAATAAAAAGCAAGCACTATTTTACAAAACTATATTACTTCACAAAGACAGTTTAGAAGATAAGACAGAGGACAGAATACAGCTCCAAAATAAACACCTTTTGTTGTAGGATATAGTAACCTATTAAATTGATACAGTTGTTGGAGAAAAAGGAGCAAGGAACTTCAAGACTACAGGCTGAGAGAACTTGCTACATTCTTTTTGATGGGATATAAATAAATCTGATGTTAGAATTGGAGATTCTTTGGAGTAGACTGATTTAAAACCTTGCTCTCTGGTGCAGTGAAATGGTTTCCTAATGAAATCTTCATTGCGCTGTAAAACAATCACATCCTTGTTTCAGTACTTCTACGCATCCCTTTTTTTTTTTTTTTTAAGAAAAATTTTTTCAGCAAAGTCAGATTCCTCAAGCTTTTAGTTTGCATTTCTTAGTTTCTCCCTTGTTGTTTTGTGAGGATGAGAAGGAGAAATTTAGATTGGCATTCACAGCCTTGGTGTTCTAGTCTAATTCTACCTTTAATTTGCCCGTTTGGTACTACTGCAGTATGAGTAGCTATCTTGTTTTGTTCCATCTTAAAGTGGATCACTGTATGTATTTTCATTGATCACGAAGGCAGATGTTCAAAAATGAAATTGTGAGAATTTTTAAGGCATGACTTCAGATACAGGTTTTACTTTGTGTGCTTCTGTGCAGGAAAGGAAAGGTCAGGAGAGTTAGAACACGAGTGCTCATTTTGCTGCAATAAAGTACAATGCTTCCATGTGATTGTAACTTTAAATTATTTCTACAACTTTGTCACTGCCGAAAGTAGTTAGGGTTATGTGTGGCAGAGTAAAGTGAACTGCACACACACACGCACAGAAGGTATCCTGACTCCCTTGAGCAGACACAAACCCTCTGTTTGTGGCAGCTCATTTGGAGAAGAATTCAAACTGAAATAATCTGTAAGACATGAGTGTATTGTTTTGTGCTTTGTTTAGTTTAAATAGTGCGGCTTGAAACGAGGCGGACTTTAAAGGAAGAGGAAGTTCTCTTTCATAAAGATTCTTTGTTTGCGAGGGAGGGGGGAAAAAACAGTAGTTCCTTGCCAGTTTTTTATATGATAATGGGAACCTTACATGGGTTTGTGTGGGAGTACATTGTGCACTGGCTTCCATAAACCAATGTCACGAGGCACAAAGCAAATAAAGACTTTTCAGGCTATAATTATTGTTTAGTTTTGGAGCCAGTTTAAAGAGCAGAGAATAGAGATAGCCATTCCTCAAACCAGTAAGGTTTGAATGAGGTGCAAGTTAAGCAACAGTCTCAAGGTTAGTGGAGGGTTAAAAATGTAGCCAGCAAATACTGGAGGGGGGAAAAAACAAACAAACAAACAAACAAAAAAAAACCAAAAAAACAAAAAAAAAACCAAAAAAAACCCCCAGACATAACCAAAGCCAGAGTTCTGATCTTTGTCCTGGGAAGCAGCATGATCAAAGTGAAACGTAGGTACTGAGCTTCACTTACTGTTCGCACTGGACAGGTGACCCTTTCCTGAGTGACCTTGGCTGCTCTTCCCTCACTACGAGGAACTTGAGCAGCAAGGTGGGCACAGGGACCCCAGGGCTGCGCCTGCAGCTGGCGGCATCCAGCAGCCTCCGTGGAGCGCACGGAGCGGAGGCCGCTCTGGGATCTGCTCAAGTCTGTGGTGGTCATGTACCTGATTACAGCAGAAGTGAAGCTTGTGGATGGGTTTTGAGTGCCTGCCTTGGGCACAGCCGCAGAGAGAACGCGTCATGACTAAGTGAATTCCTGCATCCCACAAAGTCCAAGTGCTCCTTTTTCAGTTCTCTAATTTATAAATGCGTTGCTGGGAATAAATATGGGGAATGTGTGCTGTGGGCACTGTTTAAAGCTGTGTTTTGCTCCTGTTACACTAGATAACCAAATCCGTGTCTCAGATGGTGGCAAGGTCAGAGACAATGCTTGCAATGAATTGCTGTTAACATTCTTCTTCAGGGACGATAACACATGTAAACGCTGTTTGTTTCGTATCTTCTCAGCTATGTGGAATCCCCAAGTCTTTTCTACCTGCATGGAAAATCCTGCCAGTGCTGTTAGAATGACCTACATTAAAAAAAAAAAAAATCTGAACCCAAGAGGTTTTCAGCTGCAGGCTTGCATTTTCACTGGGACTGAACTTTCCCAAAAGAATATTGGCCTTGATAAAGTTCTGGAACGGGAAAGCTGAGAAGGGAATTCTTGCAATTCAACGCCGACTTTCAAATCCAGCTAACATAATTATAGTTTTGCTACTGGCCAGTGGTACTGCTCTGGACAGCATCAAAGCATTCCTGTAAAACAGTTTGAACTGCTCCCAGTGACCACTTCTGTGGTCAGTAGATAGTAATTTCTGAGCACATATTAAACTGTGCCTTGTCCAAAGAGTTATGAACATTCTGTATGCAGGCACCGTCACAGATCCATGTGAATTACCAACATACCTAAAAACTTGACTGTAAAGACAGAATAATTTGCCAGCTCGAGCAGCTTGGCAGCCCTTACGTTGCTGTAGCTCAGACAGCGCCTGGAGTCTACAGCAGTGTCACTGGCAGGATCTGTCATGTCAGCCACAGCACCCAGAATGGGCTGTGGCAGAAGCTTTTGTGAATCAAGGCCTGTAGAATGGGAATTTAAGCAATCTTGCTATTAAAGAGGAAAATGTAGATAAAGGAACTTTTAATTTGTGGGAAATTGATGTCTTTTTAGTGATAAATGTTTTTAAGATGCTTTTTTTTTCTTTTTTGGTCTTTTTGTGTAATGCAGCTTGTGCAAAGATTCTGACCTGCTGAAAGCAAAAAGCAGAGTTGATAGGAATGTCGCTTCTACATGCAAAGGTTAGTGTAAAGTGCTTGCAGTTGTTGTCGTCTTTCTCTAAGTGTTTAATATACACTAAGGCCAACCAAGACAAAATACAAAGGAGGGAAAAAGCCAGTGAAATGGAATTGCAGGAGACATAAGAGAAGTCATCAAATCCTCCTTGAAAACTCCTATTTTTATCCCACCACAGCCTTAATATGTGTATTTAGGAGACATGTATTCATTAATGCTTTATGTGAATGGGTGCTTTTTATATATGGACTTCAAGTTACAATTGTGCTTATAAAGCTTATTTGTGCTTGTGTTCACATGTGAGGTGTATTTAAAAAATGAGTAGTATCTATTAGAGAAAATGTTGAATTATTTGGGTTTTGAAGTGTATTAGGTATTTACCCAGCTTAAAGCCAGATGAGGCAGGTCCACACTTTCTGCAACCTTGAGGTCCCTAACCTGAAGTTAGTTAATTGCCTTCTGTTATGGATGGAAATGGCAGAGCAGGCTAGATTCCTCTCCGAGCTTCATAGAGGACAACCAGCACAAGTCAATAAAGTCATGTTGCTTTCCCTTCATTTTTGTGAGGGAAATATTTGGGCAATACACGTGTTTTGAGGAACACAGTAACAGCAAGAAAGTTATGTGAAGAGTTCGTTGTCCAGGGACCAGATGGCAGAAGTGCAGATTCAAAGCACTAGTTCAACAGGATACAAGTATTAAACAATCAGGGTAAATTCCTTTTCCTGATAAACTGGCTGGAAACTTTACTGTTGTCTTTGCTGAGATAAAGGTTCTACCCTTATTCTGCTCTACCCAGAGAGAGTTACGATTGTGCTGGAAGGGGGGGGCGGTTCTTTTTTCCTATACAGAGTTTGTTCCAACAGTTCTAAAAACAGAGAGAGACTGATGAAACATTAGACCGCCTTACTTCCAGTTGGCCTTTCCTGTTCCTTTCACAAAAGCTTTTCTATCAAGCGTCATCCAAATACATCTCGCCGTATGAATGCATCTAGAGTTTCATTTTGTCCTTAGTTAGAATTCTAGAGTTATTTTTTCCAGGCATTAATGAAGCTAATGTTTTGTTCTTCCCACAGTTTCCATCATGCTTTGACAAATTTTGACTATCCTTTCACCAGCTTTGTTGTCACTGGCCTGTGTTTTACTGTTTCTCAGCTTGTTATTTAATAACTGAAATACTAGGACCTATAAGAACATGGGAAATGACATATATCACCCAGTTGTCATGTTTGGAATTGTAACAGCTCCATTCCACATGATACAGCTGTAAATTAAAATTTTCCATTGACCTGGAGCTTAGAAGGGTATTCTCAGCTCAGTATTTGCTTAGTCAGTTTTGTTGCTGTTAATATACTTGTATCTGGTTTTGATTCCTGTTTCTTATTTCATTTGGTTATTCCTAGTAATCACTGTTTTTTTTGTCATGTCCTTGCCCTTATGGGAGATGATATTTGCAACTATTTTAGATATTCTGAAGAAGTAAAAGGCTTTGACTGTAAACTGATTGGGCAAAAAGTGCATAAAATCCTACATGTTTTATGTATGCAAGAAGGTTTGAAATTTGACTTTTTTTTTAATCAAAGGAGACTGCAATAAGAAAATGACATCTTTTAAAAATGTCTGTATCTGAAATAATTCAAGGTAGGAAGATTTTATGAAACTTCTACTCGTAAATTTCATCATAAGTTCTGGGATGAGCGTATTTGTCTCTGAAATTTAACTAATGTTCAGAGAAAAATTAAAGATTTTTTTTTTTGATAGTGTATTTCAAAACTACTTCTAGTAACTAAAAATGTTTGTCAAAAGTAACTGCTTTGTATCAGGATGAAAATGTTGAAGCAAATCTGGGATTCTGACTTCTAGCCATTTTGGAGTTAGGGCAGACCTGAGACCATGTGATTTCTCTAGAAACTTCGAAATGGCGCAAACAGTTTCTCTGCTTTGCTTCAGACTTTACAGGTAAGTTCTGCCTTGGCAGAAGCGTTGCTTGTGAAACTGCAGACATGTTGGGTTTGTGTTGTTGAAGTTGAGACTGTGTATGTCAGAACCAGCCTGCGAATGGAAGGAGTGTTTCAACCTTAACTGTGGAGGGACTATTGTCTCTTCATAATAAAGTAATAGATATTTCAGAAGTGCTTTGAAGTTGTTCCAGCCTCTTGGCAGAGCTGTGAAATCTGATACCTCGGCTCTGGAGCCGTTAGTGCTCTGTAGTACTGTAGTGCTTGTGGAATTCATTCAGGGACTTCCAAACTGGAGCCTGGCCTGGGAATGGGGAGAAAGAGTTTAAGAAGGAAAAAAAAAAAAAAAAAAAAAGGCTTCAGTAGTATGTGGCAGTTAACTGTCAACTTTGGCATCTTTTCAGTTTTGCGGCTTCTTGCTTTCTAGAGATAAACTGTGACTTTTCCCTGGGGATTGAAGGATTTTGTTTCCTTTTCCATTGAAATGCTTAGATTTGTATGCCCAGAGTAGTTAAATGAAATATACAGCTGGTAGGAAGGGCCCTATCCTGCTCTTAGGTTGAAAGATCCATGCTTAAGGTTGAAAAACATTTCTGTAATTTGTTTTTTTGCATCAGTTCTCCATATTTTGCCTTCTGTAAAGTGGGCAAACGCCCCGACCCCTGGCCCTGATGTGCATGGCCGGGTTCACTGTGTTTGCTCTGGCTTTGCCTCCAACCTCTGATCCGCTGGACAGGTGTGTGAGCGGCTTCCTGCGCCGCAGAGCCTTCCGGAGCTGTGTCCGTGCCGGGGATCTGCTGGGAGGGAGGGAGGCAGCGCAACCCCTAGAGCAACTGGAGCCGGAAAGAGCCGATCTTCCTTCGCCTCCTCCCTGCTGCTGGAGCTGAAACGTGAGCAGGCAGCGAGGCTTTTGTTTACGCCGTGCAGCCTGTTGCTTTTGCTTTATTTTCCACAGAGTTTAAGGGAAGCATCCGCTTAAGTGTCTTCCGAGCATTTTCTGGGCTTGTCTTGATTAACACAGTAAAGAGAGTCATAACTTCAGTTCTGCCCCTAACTCAAGTCCTGTTCAAAGGCAGAAACCTTTAACACGAGGACGGTGGTGCTTTTCGCTTGAGTTACGCGGCTTGTCTGGTCACATAGGCTACAGCTCGAGCTAACACAGTTAGTCAGCTGCTAACACAATTATTCTGTGCAGTAACCCAATCCTTCCGTGCAATGCAAGGGTTATTTTGCCATGTGGCTGCTCTCAGCTAATGATCCCGGAGAGATGGCACGCACTGAGGGACAAGCATGTTTTAATACATCGAAAATTAGAAAAAAAGAAGGTGGAAAATCTGCACTTGTACTTCCAGAAGTGAAAGATTGTGTGAACGTGTAGGGGAAAGTCAGAAAGCTCAGGCCTGAACTGAATTACAACCAGCAAGGAAGGAAGAGTAGCAAGGAAATACTTAAAAAATAATTGAGGTTGTGAAAAATAGTTTATTACTTAATGTGAAAATGAGCGCATAAAGGATGGCCCAGCCAAAAGTATTTGATGTCTTTTTTCTTTCAGCCACCACAAAGAAGGGGAATTATGACCAGAGGTTTAAACCACTCAGTTTTAGCAAAAATATGCCGGAGTGAAAAAGGAACAGCCCGGGTGTACTTGATAGAGAAGTGATATTACGCATTTCAGCTGGACAGATGTGCCTACAATATAGCTTACAATGCTAAAAAAAAAAAAAAAAAAAAAAAAAAAAATTGCAAATGCCTTCTGAGTTTTGGGACTTTATCTTTTGGAGTGGTGGTAGATGGGTAGGCTTCTTGGTGATATCAAATGTAGTACTTAGATTTGAAAACGTGGGTAGAGCTAATTCTTATTCAATATCTTATTTGAAGAATAAATTATACTCTAAATTATACTCTAAAATCTTTCTTATCCTTACAAATATGATAAATAACTATCATGGTGTCAATGTGTGCAAGGGTCTAGTAGAGTTGGAAAAGCCATTTTCAAAGGCAATATAGGACTCACTCATACCTGACGTGTAAGCAAATTAGGGTGCTATCATCTGGATGAACGCATACTTGGATGGGCATGTGATGAACAGAAATCCGACCTGCTGGGCAGTTTTTGACAGTTTGCTGCCAGACTGGACACTATAACAAGTGTATTCCCGAAGGGGAGACTTCTCATTCGAATGCCTTTCGGCAGGGGATGTTTGACTTGATGCTAGAGAAAAAAAAAAAAAAAAAAATCAGGTGGCACCAAATTCAGCAATGTGATGAACAGTTTGGATTTACAGGTTTGGAATTAAATTGGCTGTGATCCATTAGAGAAATGACGTAAAAAAATGAGATAAGTAAAGATGGAGAGGCTTTACTGGGTTACAAAGACAGTAGGAGACTACATTTTGGTACTGTTTTAAGAAAGAAAAAAGAGCTTCATTTTGAGATTACTAGCAAGAATATAGTATCTGAAGCAAACTCAGTTTGCTCAGTTTTTGCTCTGCTGAGCAAGTGTGAGGTGTGAGGTGAAATATTGTTTTTGGGTACCACTTTAGGAAAAGATGTAGAAAATCTGTAGCAAAACTAAAGGAAGTTCAGACGTGAAGAGTAGAAATGAGATGCGAAAAAAAAAGTCACTGGGGAAATGAGGAAAGGGTTCAGTGTGTTTGGTTCAGATAAGGCTGTCTGAGGGACTAAGAACAGCTTCTGAATATTAAAAATACTGCAAATAAGTAGACATTATATGTTGGCTGCTGATCAACGGGTCTTTCTGACCCCTGAGATGAAGGGGTGAACAAGGATTTCTAATCTAAAAACTGCCTAGGGGAGGACATGAAGTGTCTGTTGCTGTAGTCTTTAAAGGCAGCATAGATATGTGGCACTTGCTTGTGCCTCAGAGATGGGATATGGACTCGATGACGTCCTGAGATTCCTTCCACTTCTCTATTCCTATGGCATGAGGCTAACTGGGTAGCCTTAACCTAAGTGCAAAGAACTCAAGTTAACTGTGCACTAGAGTGACGGCCCTCAGCTTGAGAGAGGGTTTTAAAACCTGGCTGGAAAAACTGTGTATCGTTTGTGGTTAAAAGGTCTCAGGAGTTTGTTGGTATATGAATGGTAGCTTGAATAATGATGTGGACTGATTGGAGAGGCTCCAAAGTGTAAATGATGTAAAAAAAAAAAAAAAAAAAAAAAAGAAAAAATGCAAGGAAGTTGGAAACACTTTGGGTGGGTTAGAGAATAAAAGAGCAGATGAAACATAGCAGAAGTCTTCAAATACAGAAAAGGCTGCTGTAAAGAAGAGTAGTCTGTTCTTCATGTGGAGTAAAAGCTCTCTGGTAGATGGAACAAGACTTAACAGAACTCAATTGCAGCAAAGGACATTCAAGGATGGCATTTAAAAAAAGCAGGGGGAGAAGCCTTTCCAAAGCAGGGATAAGGGAACACTGGGGGGAATTGCTAGCATGGTTTTGGAGTCACTGATGGTCTTAAAGAATAGGTTAGAGAAATCTCTCTCAGAAATGACATAGAGGTAGTTGTTCCTACTCTGGGACCTGGGAGGAACTGGATGTCCTTTCAGTGTCCCTATCTGATTTCTTTTTCAGGGATCTTTTTCTCCTAAGGAGGAATGTTTTGCCTTGATACATGAGGTACTTGGGGATTAAATTGATTTATCTTTTAAAATAGAATTGTTACCCTGTATTCTTAATTCATTTATCTGCCTAGCAAGTAGGAAAATAGCCAGGATTACATTTAGGGTTTTTATTTTTCCTCTTCCTATTTATCTGTGGCAAGGAATTGCATTGCAAAAGCAAAATCTGTCCTCTACCTCACTGTAGCCAGTATCATGTCTTGAGTTTCCCATGTTCAGGTGTGAGAGATGCTATTTCTTTTTATGGAAGACTAGTGGCTGTGAACAGCTAGGCCTTATTGAATACCTAGATTTTTAAAATTAACTATTTTATCCACTTGCTCTCTGTTTGCCTTCCTAATTAGCATTTGCAACAGTTCTTCAAATAGCACCTAGACTTGGGCTAATTGCACATATTTAGAGTTGGTCGCAAGTAAAATCCTCACTCGCTAAAGCTTATGTTTAAGTTTTATTATCTTTTAGGTACTATTGTGCAGGGGAATATAATGTACATTTAAGAAACATATATTTTTTTATTTTTTATTAGTGAACATGTACACATTCCTAGTTTTTGGACTCAGAATGAAGGTCCTACTTAGGCATTATCAGATAATTTTTCTGAGGCTAGATCTGTTTTAAAAAAAATAGGAATAGATCTGCCAGTTCTGCTTAAAAGTTCAGGAGGAGGCAGACAGTTTGGATCAGGCTGCAGTCTGCAGTGCTGCATCCAAAGCAAGGGCTTTTGTTCCGAAGCGAGCTGATGCATTCCGTGAGATATGCAAGGAATGCCTTGCTGCTCGTGGGGCAGGGCTCCGGATACCACCACCGTGAAGCCTAACACCAAAGTCATGTTGGAGTAACGTTACAGTTGAGATCAAGGCAGCAAAATAAGGCACATCCGTTGCCCTGCAAATAATACTCATGTCTGATATGAAATGGTCTCTGCTTCTCTTTGAAATCCATCATTTGGAAACCTTTCCTGCAAGCCAGGGAACTGGCTCGGGCAATTAGCTTCCCAACTTTTTAGTGTCAGAGGGTCAAGGTTAGGGTTGCAACAAGGGGGTTAAAAATTCTGCATCAGCTCATGTGATTTCAGGGAAAATCTGTGAAGGGCTGCTTTCTCCTGCAGCAGGAAATGATGCTTCTCCAAATGACATTGTTTCCAAAGACAAACACGGCCATGTATGTGAAAGCTCTGCTTATGTAAAAAACATTTTGGAGGAGTTGTTGCACTGTCTTGTGAAATGTCTCTACCAATTGCTCCGAGCAATTTTCTTACCCATTTCAGTGGTGTTTTTGTAACAACTCTACAATTAACAGTTAAGATTGCAGTCATGCTTTGAAGTGAAGTGGGAAATTTTTTTTGTTTTTAGGCATGAAATAGTGCTCCAATGTAACCAAAATAAACACAGCTCTAAGGGAAGAAGTTTATCTTTTTGGAAAATTGTATGGAACAGTATTCACTCTTTTGGGAATTCAAAGAAAAAGAGTAACTTTTTAAATTTTAGAAAACCTGACTTGAACTGTCAGGGCATTTTAGTGCTTGAAATGTTAGGTAGGCATTGATTGAAATCCAGTCAGATACATTGATTACCTTGAAAATTATTTTAATGAGAAAAATTGCTAATGCAATACATTGTTAATAGTAGCTAAAGAAATAAAAACAAAACAAAAACAAACAAACAAAAGCAACAAAAATCACACACCAAATTAACCAAATAGTGCAGCCAGGCTCAGACACCTATTGATTGTGGCCATAGGTCTTTGGAAAGTCTGGAAGAGTTTGTCTTCAGTAATGGAAAAGTTTTGCAAAAGTCAATGATCTCTTGCCCCAGTTTTTGGGGCACAGTAGGAGCTGCTTTTTGTAGGACCGCAGCTCAAGAAGCTGTTGTGTGTCAGAATTACCTTCTGCTGAGGTTTGTCAGTATGCTAAAGTGGGAGTTATTTTTCATCACCTTCATGGGTGAGCTAAAGTAGATCTCTCTTGCTTGCCGTAAGATTCTTTCCAACTTTAAGAGACAATAAGCACAGCTCAGCACATCTGGAGAATAGGCATCCAAAGCTATTAAACACCATGATCTTGGAAACAAGCTCTATCTTCAGAAACTTCTTAAACTGCAGGTTTCTAAAATGCAGAGAGGAAAGATCATGCTGGAACTGCCCTGTTTTGTCTTGTTTTTCCCACTCGTTGCTGGCCACGGTTGCAGTGTGGGCTGGTCTGAGCCAAGCCCCTGGTCTGAGCCAAGCTGGCAGTTTAGATGCTGGAAATCAGAGTGCTGGAAGTCTGGGTGCCTGGAGGTTACCCAGCATGGGTGTTTTGGAGAAAAATGGCCTGCAAAATATTGTTTACTATGTTAAAATAGGGAGCGGGACTGGAGCAGAAGGGGCTGACACCTGTGGTGAAATGGGAAGCAAAGCAGATTAAAGTCCTTTCGGAAGGAGCAGCTGGTGACTGTGAGGATTTGCATCCCAGCCCTCCATTAGCAGCCCTCGTCAGGAAGAGTAACTGTGGAGGGTTCTCAGCTCTGGATGGATGAAGTAGCTTAGTGGTTGGACAGACCTGGTACTTTACTTACATTTATTTTTCGTTCAATTCTCTTTTTCACTTGAGCTCACCTTAGCTTCTTAGTTCATATATCAAACCAACAGATTTTCCTGCCCTTTTTTTTTTTTTTTTTTTAAGGGATACTATGTGTTGATAGTAACCAAAAAAAAATTTAGGCAAAAGGCACAATTTACTTCTCATGTCTCTATTTTCCCTCAATGACAAGATGGGCTGTAAAATCTCTCTCTCTGCAGATTCGAGGTTGTGTTTTAATGGATAGATCTAGTTAGAGCTAAAAGGAAATTTCACAGTGTGTTTTTTGTAGAGAAGACTCCCAATGCTAATGAACAGTTGAGTCTGTCTTGGGGAAACAGTTTGTTACTAAAAATAGGTTGTAGCCTAACTGTAACTAAAATCAGATTGCAGAAACCAAGCTATTCAGATCCCTGATTTCTACTGCAGAAGGAGATGAATCTATTACAAACAGCCCTGATTATTACATATTATAAAATGTGCCAACTGAGCCCTGTTTTGAAATTAATCCACTTGTGAGCTTCTATCAAATACGCTTACAGCACTCTCTGGAGATTTTCTTCAGACTCCCGAAAGCCAATGAGGAACCAGTTTGTAGTTATGAGGCCAAAAGGAAAAACAGTGCACACAATCTATTTATAGAATATGAAGCAAAACAGTGTGATAAAGGGCAAATGAAAGCTTTCAACGCGAAGCTCCTTTCCCAGTCACATGGTTTTTACAAGCAACTATACAATTTACTGGGGAAATTAATTCACTGATTAGAAAGAAGCCTTTCAGTCTTTCTTTGCTGTTTTAAAATGTGCTCACTTGTGGCTTTGACTATTTTGAGAAATTTTGTTAGCAGAAGTTTCTGCAGGGACCTGTGCTTTCCTGAGAGTGCCTGCAGAGGTGAGGACCAGAGGTTGCACCAGCGAGCCTTCGGTTGCAGGATTCGAAAGCTCTGTTCTGCCAAGTACAAAACACAGAATTCACTCACGAATCTCAGAACTTTAGACACCAGGATGAGGATCCCTTTGCATTGAACTTGTGATATTTAAAGGCAGTAGTAAAGGCAAGTAAAGATGAAACCAACTCCACCAATTGTTTGTATGTGCCGTCATCCACTGAATTTAAATGTTCTTTTTACCTGCTCCTTTGTTCTTGATGCAATGAGCAGAGGACAGTTCTGTCCTGGGTGCTGATCAACAAAAATATGCCTCATCTGGGGGTATTTTTAGTACATTTTATTGAATCCTCATTAGTTCAGGTCAAATATTTATGATTCTTCTCTAAATTGCTCTTTAAACAATTCTGACCTTGAGAAAAAAAACTGACAGGTGCAAGTTTTGTGGCCTAGGCTCAGCTCTGTATTCAACATTTTCAAAATTACAGGTGGTGCTAGTTTTCCATACTTGCATAAATTAGATATGTTACTGCTTGACTAAGTGTGATGTCTCCTGGAAGGGGAATGGTACTGAGGAGAAATTGTGTGAATTGTGTCCCTTGGGTCTGAGCATGTTAAAATCAATGGCAGCTTTTCAGATTTCTTTTTCATTCACTTTTCTTTTTCCTTTGTGTCTGTGATGAAGTTTGAAGGAACCTGAAGGAATAGTAGGATAGTTAACATCTCAAATATTGGAGATGACATTGTCATTTCAGAATGCTTTCCCAGACGAGGTGATTTATGGCAGCAACCTTTTCCCCTGGACAGAGAAAAACTTCTGCAGGTTTTCAGCATACCGGTAGCCTGATCTCACCACTCAAGGTAGGTCAGGCTATGACCTTCAAAACTGGCACATTTCACCTTTGTCAGACTCCCCTTCGGTCATGGAAGCTCCTATGTTTGCTTAATAATATTTAGAGTTCACACACTCATTCTGCAGCGTGACAAGTGGAAAAGTGGATGAACTATCGAGGCTCTAGCAGCGAGCGCTGCTGCATGGGAGCTGAGTGCTGCCCAAGGAAGCTGGGTAGCGAGGATCAGCGAACGTGCTGCGTGTTTCTGTATTCCCATATGTCAGTCTCTCAGACAATTTCACAGATTTGTTAATGGGAACAAGACTTTTCCGAATGGCTTCCCGGGGCCCTTACAGAGAGATGTGAATGTACTCCAGAACCTTGATGAGTGATAAGAGGAAACATTGAAAGAAATTTCCACTGCTGTTTCTCAGACACATGACCTCCTTCATAAGTCAGGAGTCACTCTGAGTTTAAAGAAATCAATGCTGGCTTCCTCCCAGGATGTGAACACTTTAAGAGTTCTGCTTTATATATGTGTGTGTGTATATGTATACGTAGATTTTCATTCTATTTTCAAATCCACAGTGGAATTTAATGGAGTTTTGGAAACAGCAGAAGGGAGGAGGACTATTTCCATATCCAGCATGTAACCCAAATACTGCAACTGAGTAGATCCAAAGGAGGAGAGCAGGACAATAAAGCACAGCCAGAGATGAGGTTGGGGGCAGTCATGCAGATCACAGTCCAGTCTTAACTGCTGGGGAGAGTGTCCACCTTCTGTGAGTCCTCTCTCCCACTGCCTGGTGGAGCAGACATGCGGGGCACCCCAGGGACACCAATCCGTGACACCCTGGCCCTGTCCTACGTTGCTCACGGGAGGAGGAAGGTCAGGACTTGGTTGCTCCTTTGGGCATGTGTTGCACAAGCAGGCTGTGCCAAGGAGGAGAAGCGCTACAATTCCTGAAGCATTTGCTGCCCGATGAATACAGTTGTGCAGTTCTTCCTTGCCCATGCTTGCTATTAGTGTGAGAGCAATTGGAACAGCCTTTAATGAGTGCTGCTGAACACTACACATGCCTTCGACTCAAAAAAAAAAAAAAGTTGGAAAATGTGAAGGAAAAAGAGGAAAAAAAATCCTTGCATTCTGGGGAAAGTTTGCTTTATTTTACATGTGCACTTTTTGCACCTGTGCCCTGCTCTGTTTTCCAGAGAGGGAATGCTTTGCTCATCGCAGCCCGCGTGCCGGCAGCAGCATCCAGGCACCGCGGCTGACGGAGGCGCTGGCTGGTGCCTGTGGAGCGTAGGTGTTTGGACCTGGGTGAGCCTGGCCTTGATCCCCTTCGGCAGGCCCTTTGGAGTACCTTATGGAGTCTCGCTTCATAAGGTTCCTGTCTATTTGTCCTGTCTTCATTTGTTCCTGTCTATTGTGGCCTCACTGGTAATTTTTCGTAGTCATTTCTGCAAGAAGCCAGTACAGCTCTTCCTACTAAGTTAAATTTTGACCTGAGCTACAGTCATTACGTTAAAGATGGAAAAACAAAACAGCCCGCCGTATTCTCATTCCCTTAGCAACAACCTGGAGTGAGAGTGAGTCTAAGACACCAGCTTTAAAGCTCTCATACCGGAGCACAAATGGCTACAAATCTACCTCACTGTGCTGCCTGCCTCTGTCTGAGACTTGCATCTTGCCAGCATGGAACAGGCTGATCCCATCCATTAGTGTCGCCTTCAAATATAAACCTGCTGGAACAGATAGCTCTTCACAAACCATCCTGAACTCCCGCTATGTGCTAACAAACGAGACCGGGCTTGTAAGAGCATGCCATAAAGTGGCAGAATGTTCTTTATATTATTTATTTATTTATTTCCCAATGATCTAGAGGGACAAGAGGCACAGAAGACCAGCTTAAGGATATTCAGATCACAAGCCCACTGGACGAAGAGAACACACAGCTGACTACATATGGTATTACAGAAAAATAAACACCGCTTGTAAATATCTAGCCCTCTTTCCATCTTTGAAGCATTTCTGCTGGGTGATGTAAGAAGCTGAGGGGAGAGTTTGGAAAGCCCTCAGCCCTAGGGTGCAGCCATCGTGCGTCTGCAGGGTGGAACGGAGCAGCCTGCAGACTCCGGAGGTGGAGAACCACAGGGGACTTTCCTGCTCCCGGTTTCTGTGGGTCATCCATGTGAGCCTTTGCAGTGTTTTGCATTCTACTGAAGTACATGCAAAAAGTGTATGCACAGGCACATAATTTACAGTAAAGGCTTAAACCATGGCACTTACTGGGCACGCGCCAGTTCCAAGGCTCCTGACAGAACCAGCCAAGATACAGGAGCAGCCTGTGTGTGTTCTCAGCTCTCCCAGACGGGCTCTTGACCTCTGCTCCGGAGGCAGAGAGAATCCACTGGCACAGAAGTGGCTTTCCTGGCATGGCTGGGGACAGGCTGAGTGCCTGGAAAAGCAGGGCTTGGGGAAGGGCACCCACCAGAGAGAGGTTTAGCTGAGCTCTACTCCTAAGGGCTCTCTGCACTCACTGTAAAGCAAAGCAGCCCTTACTCTGAGACTTCTCTGGCACAGAGGCAGTGTTAGGATTGGGAGACTGCCAGATCTGCAGGTTTTACTGTTAATAGACATGTTTTGAAGTAAGCATTGATTTGTAAAGTTTTATGTAACGTGATAGATCTCTTTTCTGCAGAGTGGCTGAGGCTTCACTATGAAGCGTTGCACCTTTTACATATTTCTCTTTGCTTTGCTGTTGTTGTTCCAAAAACTTCTGCATGAAGGCTTGTTGTTTTGCAGTACGAATTCGCCTACTTCTGCCCGTTGTCCTTAGCTGAAATCAGTCTGTGAAAGTCCAGGTAGAGATGCCAGGTTTGCTTAGCCATTTTCAGACCTAAGAGCTTCCAAAATGTAACAGAATTGCTGGAATTGCTGGCTTTGGATGCGAGCCCACCAATGTGTATGGGTCTGATGCAACACGTCTGATTTTGTGCAACGTCACCTCCCCTTTGAATGCTTTGCTTATGTTGGCATAGGATCTAAATAAGCATCACCACATCAAGATTCACATGTGTGTGCAAGCATGCAGGTTTGTATGCATACAGAAATAAGCAGGTAGGGAATACACTGTGATACTTGTGGTGTTTTTTAGGTATGTATTTCCATAACAAAATGCAGCCTGTTCTGCTTCCATTCTTACATTGGCTTTTCTGTTTGCTTAATTTGGGGCCTCATCTATGCTCCACTGCCACAGCCAGCCAGCAGGCAGGCAGGTGAGCTGAGCTCTGTGTGTGGTTAGTCCCCATTTAAGTTGCTCTTTCTTCATCTTTCCCTGCTCTCCTGTTTGTTTACTCTTTTTCCTTTTTTTTTCCAACAGTTTTGTTTTTGTTGTCATTATTTTAGATTATGAGCTGCTTAGGTCAGGAGGTCCTTTGCCTACATGTTTACATTACACCTAGTAGTCTCGGGCTCTAATGCCAAATTTGGGTCTGTGTGCTACTGTAATATAAATAATAATAAGTGTAGCTGCTTTGGCATGCAGTCATGCTGTAATCACTGCAGCCCTGCTACACGTGTGGGCACCACCCATTGCAAGACTGTTTTCTTAATTTTTTGCTGGAAGTTGTGCTGTGCACAATACAAATAACCCCCCAGCGTTACAAAGTAATAAGCAGCAACAGCACAGTAAATACTTTAAGCTATGCCAATAGTGAGAGCATTTCCTTTCAAGAGTGCAAATATGCTGTACACGCTTCTCTCTTAGGCATTTTGGGATGTGTAAATAAAGCTAATCCCTTCTAAGTTATTGTGATGGGATTTTATTGAAGAGTCTAAGGTTAGAAAGCTCCTGAGGCTCAAAGGATATGGGAAACAGGTGCTTTCCCAGGGCTTTAGAAGTTATCGCAGAATCACAGAATGGTTGAGGTTGGAAGGGACCTCTAGATGTTACCTAGTCTGACCCCCCTGCTCCAGCAGGGACACCTGGAACACGTGGCACAGGGTCACATCCAGGCGGGTTTGGAAGAGCGCCGAAGGAGGAGACTCCACAACCAGTTTCCATAGACTCAGTTTATGCTACAATTAGTTTGTTCCTTTCCTTTGGGCTTAATAATACGCTAAAGTTGGATGTTATAGCTATGGTAACGTTGCTAATAAGAAAACATGCAGATGCAGCAAAAGCATATTTTTCCCCGCTGCTTAGCAAGTACTTGTTTGTGTGCAGAATGGCCTTCAATGCTGAGCACCTCCTGTCATTGTCAGCTCCTCTTATTTGTGATGGCAGTGAAACTACTGATTATTATTGGACAAATTTCTTAGACATGAAACAAAAGCATCAGGCATGTTGCTGTCAGATCTTTTGGTATGTAACAAAAGATGTGGGATTTCAGAAGTTTAGTCCCTGAGGATAAGCTAATAAAGTTAAAAAGAGCACACCTTGCTAATATGATTGCTCCTTATTAGCATAATAGTTTTCAAATAAACAACCTGCTAATGTCTCTAATAAGCAATTACCCTGCAATATAAAGTGAAAATGGAGCCCACTGGTGGATAGCAGATAACAGTAAAGTCTGTCAATAAAACAAATATTTTTCTGCCCGAGCAGCTCTGTCTGCTTCAAGAGATGAGTAGAGCTACCTAGGTATTTTTATAGTCTGATATTTGACAGCCAGACATGTTACAGCACTGCTCTTCTTACATGTTGCTATAATATTATGGAGAGTGTTTAGCCTTTATGATGTTAGTATAATAGCAAAATGAGGCAGAGACCTTTATTTAGTTGCAAGTTACCTATCTGAGTACTTGGATCAAGTGAAACCAAGGCAAGTTTACTGCCAGCAATTTACCAGATTGCTAGTTTTCTTTCTTTCATAAAATGACAATTGCAATTAAAAATTCAGAGTTCATCCTGTTTCCAAAACATGCAAATGATTGGATGCCTTCTCTTAGCGTTCTTTTTTTTTTAGTGTTCTAAATCACAAAAGACCATTTGCCATGGTGTTAAAAAAAAAAAAAAAAAGGTTAAAAATATGCAAGGAAACAATCTAATTTTCCCAAATATTGAAAGTATGGAAAAGAATCATTTTTTTTTTTCTCAAGCATAATTGGCAAACTATTTTCCAAACATTTGCAGTCATAATTTACATATTTTCCTATACTGTTGGTTGGAAAGCTGTGTTACACTTGCTTTGGTCTCTGTATTTCTTCAACCATTTTTCCAAAATCATTTTGCAAATGCTGTCTTAGTTTTTAGGAAATAGGGGTAGGTAATAGGAGAGGGCCATAAATCCCCAAACTTGGTCCTCCCCGAATTCCGTGGTATTAGGTTTTTATTTTATATAAAATAAAATTTCTCCCTTGGAGAAAAGGGATCATTTGAAGGAAAACCTTGAGCCATTCTTATCTTTATTCCCCTTCTGGACTGACATCATGGTATGAAAATGTGAGGAATGTACAGTAAAGCCTGGTGTGGGAAGAAGATCTTGGCAGGGAGATGATTAATGGTGTCTAGAAGAGGGAAAACAGTTATGTAATAAATACAGCCCATGAGATTCAAACTGAAGAAAGCAACACAGGTGCAGACTGTAAGCAGGCCCCAAAGGAAAGAATAGGAGTCTTTTAAAGGTGGTCTCTGTAAACAAACAGATGAGGCATAGGAAATGTCCTTTCATATAAATTTTTATGGTACCAATCAGTACATGGAGAATATAAGCACCATAAGTGTTTATGAACTAGAAGAATGTCCATGCTACAGAAGAGTAGCACAAGTGGTGCTGCGATGATAATTTATATAGAGTGGGAAAGATGTGTGGTCTGATGGCTTGGTTTGTTTTTCTGACTTTTGCAAATGACATGATTTCTGCCTCTCTGGTTTTGTTTTGTTCCATTTAGCTGCTCTCAGCTACATAATTGTTCTTTTAGCTTGTAAATATTATGGTCAACCTCCAGCAAAGTTTAGATGAGGCCAATCCAATGTAAACACGCGTGTCTATGCCAATGAAGTGAGTAAGCAAAGACCTCTCTTGTGATATTTCCCCCCCCTTTTCCTACCTCCCTGGGGACCGCGAGAGCTTTGCAGAGCCCGCTGTGGTAGCACACAGCCCAGAGTTCAGTTTAGCTGCCTGTCTGGGAATTTTTTTTTTGTTATTGGATGTAGGAATTAGTGAAATGAGGATGGTGGTGCAGAGGAACTTCTGTGAGCATCTTTGCATGTGTCCCTGCTTGTGTTGCTGGCCCAGCAGACGACTGTCCGCAAACATTGCACCAAGTGGGTGCAGGTGCCACGGGCTGTGCTGACCGGCCCAGGAGGAGCCAGGGTTGCTGGCACAGGTCATAACGGCTCACAAGTAGCTGTGGGTCTTAAGCAGTGCCACAACGCTGTGGCCTAAAATGGCTTTGTTGCAGTAATGCTGCGAGGGGCTCAGACCCTCGCTGGGCTCTTCTGGGACTGCAGTTTTCTTGTAGGGCTTAAGCTGCCCAGTGTTACTTTGTATTGCAAAAGCAGTGAGGTCAGGAATGTGGTTGGGTTTTGCAGCTCTGCTGCAGAGTCGCAGCTGTTAAGATGCGGGACTTGTTAATGCTCTTGTGCTAGAGTCACTGAACCCACCACCTGACTTTGAACTAGAATGGCATGGTGTGACATACTGACTCCTTTTAAACCTTAACTTTCAGAAAGGGGTCTTCCTCCACTTTCCTCAGCTATTTTGGCCCTGAGGGGAGAAAAAATAATTCAATCACCCAGGTTTAGCAGCTTACAAATCCACTGTCGTTCCACACAGCCTCTAAGGTCCACGCACTTTTTGCAGGGCTGGCTGTGCTGTGCCCGGGCAAGCGTGCGGCATGTCCCACCACACAGCCTCCTCCCCATCCGCGGCCAAACCGTCTGTCTCTCACCACATGAGTAGTAAGCTGCATTTGTTGGCTGATGGGTCACAGTTTGTGATTTGATATAAGTCAACCTTTAAAGAAAGGAGGAAAAAAAAAAAAAGTAATTACTACATCCCTATTGATCTCCTGGGAATGGATGGTGGGAGATATCTGACATTTTGCATTATTATCTATGGGAGAGGAACGAGTTGGGCCGTTTTTTTCCCACAAGTAATGTATCTATTTTTGAATGCAAAGTACGTTCTTCGCTATGGGACCCAAACCAGTTTTCATTCACTGACTCACTGTCTCTGGAGACTTTTTCCCTGAACTTAGGAGACAAATGCTTTAGTGATTTTCAGTTAAAAAAAAAGGCAGCCTGGTTAGCTAAAACCGGTAATTTAAAAGTAGAAAAGTTAGTTGATTACAGAGCTCTTGGCTTTGAAGAACCAAACAATTTGTACCAGCCCTTCATGTTTACATACAGAGTTGCTGTAGATTTGATAATAGTAACTATTGGGTGAGAATCCTAAAGCAGCGTACCAGCAGTGCATGATTTATCCTGTAGCTCTTGTGCAGGAAGCCAGTTATGATTTCATGCGTTCCTGTTTCTCTTTAGCTTTTTTTTTTATTTTTTAATCTTTTTATGGGATAAAAAAATTCATTCAGGAGCCATTTGCCATTTTACTCAATTTGTCCCATACCCTTTTTACTCAATTCTGGGTATATGCTTACTGATTAATCTTTCCTTTCCAAAAGACAGTATTGCAAAGGCACAAACAGGAATTAAAGGAAATTTATTCGGACATTGTTCAAGTTGCATCTGCTGTTGCAGCTGATGGCAAAACCAGGATGGGTCAGTTTGGCAGCTTTAGGCCTCAGATTGGTTGGAAAGAAGAGGGAAAGTTGCTTCCTTCCATCTGCTTTGAGTGCTTTCCTTTGGAAAGAGGACGGATGTCTACAGTCAGCACAGACTGTGCTTTTCTAAATAAAATGCTTTACCAAAGGAAGAAATTTCAGAGGAATGTGATACAACAATATTTATAATTCCTACACATTGCAAAAGCTGTGTAATAAGCTCTGGATGAGGCATTACCAAATGTGCACAGCAACACTTCCTCCTACTTGAAGTTGTTCTTCAGTCTATAAACCTAGTCAGTTCTTTAAACTACACTCTAATAACAGTGTAGTGAAAACAAATATTTAAGAAATGTCTGCAGAGAGCAGATCTTTTGGTGTGTTGGTAAATGCACCACTCTGCTTTTGTTGGGCAGTTTTGTCAAATTTAATTGTCTGTTTTGGTGCAGCTTATAAGTTATTGACAGTAAAGGAAGTCTAAAAAGTCACATTATCATGAAATATTTTTATTGTTAGCATATAATCCAGGTAACCCTCTTCAATCAAAAATGCAAGTTCAGATTTCTTAGTTAGGAGGGTCTCATAACTGAACTCCACCAAGAGATGAGTGGGTAAAGTTCATACGGTGCTTTTGCATGGAGTGTGGCTATCAGGTATGGCTGGTGTTTCTTGAGAAAATTAAATAATAGTTTCAGTGCAATGAACCATTTTTGCTGCTTTTTCATTAAAGCTGGCTTTCTGGAGCCTGGCTTGACTGAAGCTGTGAAAGACGCAGTGCGGAAGAGGGTCCACAACTTACTGTGCCCCTAGGCTCCTAGCCAAGCCCTTGTAAGGAGAGCGTACTGGTGCTGCACCCAGCTGTGTGCTGTGCTGTGGGTTACCAGGTCAGAGAGCTCCTTGCCAGTCTTTCTAGATGGAAAGAATCAGGTTGAGAGAAGAAAGGTAGATAGAACTGGCAGGCAGTCCCTTGTGTCTTCAGTGAAGAAGCATCTTGGACTGCTCTGTATGTGAAATACCGTACGCTGAAGATGTAAAGTGGTGATGCTGTTCTACATTGAGCTTCCCCCCTCTTCCTTTGAGTCAGCCTCATGAGCAGGGTCATTGCTCAGGCTCCTCCTTACTTGTGTTTCATGCCTTCTGCTTTCCATTATTTGCCAAAAGGAACCTGGTAACCACTATGGCACTAGAGAAGATCTTAGGACAGTCGGTAGTTTCAGCAACTCTTTCTGTTCCCCCTGCTTTTGTGGCTTGTTATAAAAGTGTCAATCTCTCACTGCTATCTAACAAACAAACTTCTGCCGTAGATCCATTTCCTCTTGGGCGGTTTGCCAGGAATAACAAATTTAACTTCATCTCTCAGCTTAAGAAGTTTCACTTCACTGAGTAGAGTTCAAGTACAGTCTATTACCCTGACTAAGTGATAGAGAAGGCCTTTGATGTTTCCTTCTCGAGTTTCCCTCGAGCTAGGGCTTCCTGTGAGAGAAAGGACTGCAGCTGAAGGAAACACTTGATTCGTCAGGTAATCTGGTAGCCTCTTCCTCTTATTCTCTGGGCACCTGAGTGCCCAAAGACGGAATTATGCAGCGATCTAAAGAGAAGGACTAGATCCTCACCTGGTGTTTACAGGAATTTTTCCCATTTAAAAAAAAAAAAAAAAAAAAAAAGTGAAAACACATAGAAACTGAATTCAGTGCTACTCTCCTAATGTTGTCATAATTCAAAGGCTTAAAATCAGTGGTGCATTTGTGTCCTTCTGCAGTTAGTGAAACCAGAGCTGCAGTATTGAGGGTAGAGCCATTTCCCATGGCTTCATAGAGGTACTTGGTCAGCCAGTGCTCACCCTGCTGCTGCCCTTAGGCTTCCCCTGGGTGACAGTACTACAGCAGTGGCTGAACTTACCTACATTTATTGACATTTGAGGTATAAACTTCTGTCTATTACTTTTACAAGTAGTATCCAACCACTCTATGACTGTGAATTGCTTTCTTTAATAGGTTTTGGTCCCACTGCCTTATTACCAGAATGGTCTTCATGCAATCCTCTCTTTGGACCTACATTCCTCCACAAAAAGGTGAAGGAAAGGTAGAAGGTAGATAGAGTGTGAAGAGGAAAGATTTGGAGTTTGTGTGGAGGAAGAGATGAGAATGTGAGGTCTGGCTATAACGTGGAGGAAGGGGAAGAGGTACTAGCAAAGCTTATTCTGTCTAAGTTGTTTTGAGATAGCCAGCGTCTCCCTGGGCACGAACTGCTGTCCTTGATCTCTGAGCCTTTGGTATTTTGCCACTCACTCAGATAATCGCTGTTTCCAGGCCAACATTCGTGACAACTTTGCCCCTCCTTGGTCTTAGGAGCTGTGAGGGCAGTGGCTGCGGTGTGAGTGCAGCCTCACTTGGCAGTCTGCGCTGTGACTCCTGGGCGCCCTCCTGACTCTCGGAACTCTTCCTGTTAACAGAGGGGCTGGCTGAGCCTGTGAAGGACCGTGCGGGGCTACAAGCAGCTGACCTAAGGGCTCAGTATCACTGACAGGAGGGGTCTTACTCCCTGCCTTAGCTTGGGTGCCTGTCAGATGTTTGTTGAGCTTGTCCAACTCACTAAGCCAAAAGAAAACTATCCCTGCATAACACTATCACTGTTTACTAAAAGGAGGGCATGAGAAGGTTTGGAGGAAAACGGCCTTGATTTTGCAATTAGATGTTGCAATTCCTATGGATATTGCATGTTGCACAGTGTTGCAAGAGAGAGTCCCTTGAGCAGAAGTCATTGAATTTGGTTTGTAAAAGCTTCTCCCAAGTATGGGCATTTGAAGTTGTGAAATTACCCATTATGCAGTGTATGCAGAGTAACAAGATATTTCCTAAACTATTTAATGACAACTTTTTTGGATTGTGTAAAGTAGCTTTTTCTTCAGCTATATCCTTGGCTGAGCTTTGAAATTAATATTAGCCCCAAAGATTCTGGCCCTCCTGAGTTCCTTGGTTATATAAGACTTTAATAAGGCCTAGGTGTCTGTACAAATGCAAGTTTTGGAGATCTGTGTTTTCTTCCTTTACAGCTCTGAGGTAGCAGGCAGGTTCAGGGTAACCTCAGAATGACTAAATAAACCTGGGAATTGTCTTCTCTCCCAAATACTCTGCTGTTGTTATTCTGCTTTCAAAATCTGGACTCCTCCCAGAGACAGCTTCTGAGTTTTGTTTTGCAGTCAGCCCTAAGTGTGTGCCTTGCAGAGTGGATGCTGATGTTTTCCAGTCAGCAATGTTATTTCTAAGCTTTGCTGTGTCATCAACCAGTTTCTCTGCTCTGCAGCCCCTGCTTATGCCTGCAGACACAGCCAGCACAGATACTGGCAGCTGGGGAGAGCAAATCCTCCTGAACCCCTGTCTCATCCATACTTATATCCTAGAGATCTATTTCTAGCTCCCAATGGGGGCTGCTTTGAAAGGGTAGAAGAGATGCAGTGTCTGTAAGTAGGGCAACACCTTCTTGGATCTGGACAACTCTGTTGGGTCCCTTTGTCTGCTGCCTTGTTCCTCTGAATCCCTCTTGCAACCCGTGGTGCTGCTGCTTCTCCCAGTGGAATATATCATCAGTTTTCACGGGAAGCTTTTCAAAAGGAAGTATGATTTTCATGTTGTTTATCCAAGATACACTTTCATTGAAACTGCACCTCAAGTGGGCTGCAGAGGTCATCTTTTCTTCGTAGTAATTTCCTGCCTACCCGCAGAAATGCTGTCCATCGGCTGGTTAAGCATTTGGGCATTCCTCTTCTCGTCCTAGAGCTGCCCATTTCTGCTTCTGAGGATGGATAAAGCGATGGTCCATCACTAAGTGGAAGTATGTTTTTTCCTCAAGAGATTTCCTTTTATCCAGTTTATTTCTTGAAGAAAGACAAAAAGTGCCAGAACAGAGATATGAGCTGGAGCAATATGTTTGTCTGACTGTAGGTTCACCCTTACTTCAAGCTGTAGTATGGTTGTGTGGTCAGCTTCTCAGGTGCATGTCCTGAGTTGGAGGAAATGAAGTTTTCAATGCCTGCAAGTGGATAAGTTCTTAAAAAAACTTGAATTGGCTAAGCTTCAGTCACGTTCCTGTTGGTTCTACTCATTCAAAAACATGTTCTTACTTTCTCATGAACTCTCCTCTGGATAAAATGCTAGAGTGAATTCCATAATGCTCATCTTATGCAGGTAATAAATATTACAGGACTCCTCTGGAAAAAAAGAGTAAGCGATAAAATTCTGATATCTTTGCCAAGATTCTCATTTTTGCATTCAATGAAACACATTCCAAGGTGGTGGAAACCAGTGTTTCTGGTCTGTAGCAAATTTTATTGTTGGTGGTGTTTTAATTTGATTTTGGACATTAGTTTTTAGGATCATCCTTTAGAATAAACTTTGTTGGAGGAATCCAGGTTGGATCAAGGGTCAGCTGGCTTCTGAAAATAGGGAAAAGTTTGGAGCAAAGTATTTCAGAGTTAACAAACAGCATTTTCTTTGGAAAAAAAGCTGACAAAGTATCTAGTAGTTCATCCTGCTGCTCGGTTGGTTTTGTTGCAGAGGAGAGCCAGGCTCCGTGCCGGCAGCCCGCGAGCCTTGCGTGCCCTGGCTGCGCTCGCAGGGACGCTCGCTTCCCCCGTGCCCGGGAGCGCTGGCACCGCTGCGGCTGCGGGACGGCCGCCCAGGCCTGCCGCTTCCTTGGGCTCCCTGGCAAAGGCTGCTCAAGAAATTCCTCGTGCCCGGACTTCGAGCTTGCATTACGTCCTGGCGCCAGGACGCAGGCCACCCCGCCAGCGCTCGTGTCCTCGCCGCGCGGCCCCGGCATGGCGAGTGCGGCGGCAGCGGTGCCTCGAGCGAAGGGGCACGTCCGCGCTGGCTGCCGGTGCCGCTTGCCCGAGCCCCTCCGCGTGGCGCTCGGCCTCGCGGGCTGCCTCAGCCAGCCTGCTCGAGCCGTGGCCTTCCTTCTGCAATGAAGGACGAAAAACAGGATAGGACAGTCACGCGGTTAAAGCAGTACTGTGTGCAAGGAAGCCCTGACAGCTCTGCAGTGACAGGAACAAAGCAGGTCCTTTTTAGGGACTTTCAGCATTTTTTGTAGGTCGCTCCCTCTCAGCTGGAGGGCCTCGTGTTGTCTTTTCATAGCACATGGGGAAATCTACGTATCTACTAACTACTTCAGAAATTTTATGCCTTACCATGTCTATTGAATCCAGTTTGGGAACTTTGCTGTGCCAGTGGCTCAGCACTGTGCCTCTTTCTGTAAGCACTGTGGATATGGGCATTACAAATGCCTGCACTTGGAAAATAGGTTTTGAAACTTCATGGCTTTTTGATTTTCACTCTTCTGGGAAAACAGCTCCCATCCATCATTGCAGAGAGGATGAGAGAAAGAAAAAGCTGAATGCCACATTTTTACATCATTATTGAACTGTTTAGATGAGAAGAGCAATTCAGAAAGTTTCCAAATGATTGCGAAGATTTTAATTGCTTTGGAGAATTCTTTGCAGATCTGGATTTCTGGGTTTTGGCTGGCACTCCTCAGCAGCTGGTGCCAGCTTTCTTGCAGATCTGCTGGAAAGCACATGGACTCTGGTGTACTGCAGGACCGCGTTCCCTGATTCGATTTGTCCCTGTGACAGCTCCCGGTCTTCATTTCCAGTTTAAAAAGTGCGTGCAAGATGAGGCTTGGGCATCCCGCTGCGCAAGAGCAAATGCTAATGCGAACTACCTTCGTTCAACTCCCTAAGGCCCACCGTCTTTGCTAACAGAGATTCTCTGTGTAACTTCCCTGTAAAACTGGCAGCTGGAAGCCAGGAGAAATATCAGTTATCCAGTGTTTGAAATACTTGTTTAGCTGCTGGGAGCCACCATTTGATCTTGAGCAGGATACTTGGATGAAGTCATCTTTGTGTCAGGTGGTTCGGTGACTTCACTTAGGATTCACATTTTATGGGGATATGTGTAACCTAAAGAACAAAAGGAAAGGCTGCTATTTCCTCTAAACATTTTTATATAAAAATGTCACATGAAAGGCTGTTAGATGAAAAAAATAAATATAATATTTTGTTGAGTGCCTGGAAAAAATCACTGTGGCATTATTTTAGTCCTCGGCAGTGACTATTCCAATGTATATAATATTTGCTTAAGAAATCTAGAACTCTGTTCAGAATTCCTCTGTTTCTGAAACTACTTTCTTAGGACTTCATGTACCAGGCACAGGGAATCTGTGTATAGATGGGTACACACAGGCAGTCGCCTTCACGTGGAGAAGACCATGTAAGGGTGCGGAAGGACTCTGAACACATTATCTGAGAGTTTATCCAGATAGTATTGGATTTGCCATGGCATAATCCTTTAACTGAAACAAGTAAACCTAAAGATCAGCAACCATTAGGTGATATTCCTTATGCTGCAACAGTAGGCTTTGGCTGGGAAGGTCACTCTGATTCTCTCTCGTCTTCTCAAATTCTTTAGATTGGTTCATAGATGTTAAATGCACTGCTTTTCTAGGGCTTCCACCATGAAGGAAACAGTGTTAAAATATTCTCCTTCGATAATTATTGTTGTGCCTGCAATAAAAAAAAAAAAAAAAAAAAAGATTAGAGGAAGAGAGAACTTGGAAAAAAGGCTGAAGATATCCAAATGAGACAAACTAAAACATATTTTGGGAGGAATAGGTGTAAACTGAAGATCTCATAATGGAAATATTCAATAACATTTTATTTTTCTTTGAGATGCAACAGAATTTGTTCAATAATTTTGTGCTTAATCTTGCATCTCATCACTGCTTAAAAGATGAAAGGGAGATCTTTTGCCTCACAACAGAATCAGATTGATAATTTGGAGCCTGGATATATCTCTAGGAGGAAAAAAATAGTGCCAGTAAGAAGCAAAAACATCCCTTTAATAGGGAAATTGGTGGTACAGGTCATCATCTATTTTGACAAGTCTTTTTCTCTTGTGTCATTTGTTGTTTTTGCAGCTTTCTCCAGGAGTGATCAAGGCGGCTGGTATGTCACTGGAGAGCAGGAGGGAGGTCGCACATGAAGCATGTCTGCAGCACTGCCTTTAATTGAACCTTCCCTGCTGCTCTGCCAGGCTGGTGGCTTTTTCTACACAGAATTAGCTGCAGGCAGCACCTTCGGAGAAGCCAGGGTAGTGTGACAGCTTGGCTAGCGTGTGGCAAAACTCTTGAGACAGAGCATAAGAACTGAAAACACATATTGGGGGAAGAATTTTTGAGAAAGGTAGGTGCAAAACAGATATATCTAGAAGCAGTTATAAAATGTCAGTAAAACATGTAATGGAAGAGGACAATTCACCATTTCTGAATGTCTAAAGACCCTTCTTTATCCCTGTGGCAGTTCTGGCCACGTGCACTAGTCTCTTGCAGCTAGCTGCTTCTCCTGGGAAATCTCTAAACTATGTAAATCTGCTGTATTTGTTTTTGGGGTGGTTCTGAGAGCTACTCATTTAAAAACCTCAGTTGGCCTGCAAGTGATAGAGTTAAGGAGATATGAAGTGACAACAAAATGGCTGAACAGCATTACTTTTCATATTCTTTGGTGAGACATGTCTGTCCTAATCCACCTGTAATTCAAAAATGTTTGGTTACTAGTCCTTGTGGTCAAGATGTGCTGGTTTGAGGAAGGAATCTGCATCTTTCCCAGTCTTCCTGGAGGAGGAGAGAATACATAGACTGATATATTAAATGTCCCTTCCTTTGGACAGTCTTCTCCATGAATTTTTAAGACATCTCACATATCCTTATAATTGTGTTTTCACCTTTTTCTTGAATCCTCACTGAGTAATGGTGGTTAGTTCTGATTTACCATTTCTAATTTGCAGGTCTTTAAGTGCTCCACAGGGAAAGTGAGGCGAGAGTGAAGTACAGGAAGGCAAGATGTGAGGCATCGGTGAGATCCTGAACTCAGGAATGTAGCTGGCTTGTCAAAGGCTTGAGTCGCTCCTGTGCAGCCTTGCAGTGGGCAATTTTCCCAATGAGGCTGCCCTGGCCGCTGTCCCGGAGCCATCCTTTGCTGCAGTGGCTGTGTCTGAATTGCTGTCTTGCCTCGTAAGAGCAGAACGGCCCTTTCCAGACATCTCTCCTGATGCAGGAGTGTTGTGTCCTGCTGGCCACCCCGCGAGCCTGGGCACTCTGTGCTCTGCACGCGGCGCCTGGCCGGGTGAGGCCACCACTGTCTGAGGAAGCAAGGAATCATTAGTGCTAGCCATAGGCAAAGCCTCGGAGACTTTAGGCCTTTTTTTTGTTTGTTTTTCTGTTTTTCCTGGCTTTGTGTTATGTACTGTAGTGTTCAGGACAGAGCCCAAGGCATACAGGCAGGAGAGCAGAAGCATTTCTAAGCCTTTCCCTGTCACAGCCACTTGTCAGGGAATCTCTAATAGCTATTTTTATTCTCACATCAGTTGAATCAAATCCATTCCATTCAAAATTACTGCTCTGACATTTGAACCTTACAGGCAGACTGCCAGTGGCAGCACCTTATTTTTCTGTAGGAAAGAGAAAAAAAACCTCGCTGACATGTAATTAACACAACTTGCTGGAATCTGAAATCTGAATGACACCCATTATGGAATAATGAGCCTGAAATCCTTTGTTACAAATTGTTCCAACACAGCAGTGGTCTGGAAGGACTCGGAGAGGATGCTCGTGTGTAGGGAGCAGTGAGCTCGGGGCAAGCTGCGCTCCCTGCTCAGAGGCTGCACCATCACTGTCCTGCTGAAGGGTCCTGGGTGTCTGGGGCTTATGTGGAGTCTTGGAGCCTCTGCCTTGAGTCTGCCTCTATGCCGCATCCATCCACAAATGTCTTTCTGTCTGCACAATGGTTGTCTCTCAGTATATAATATATAAACTAATGCACAGGTCCCATCTGAATACAAAGCTATAATTATTTTTTTTCAGTTAAAGGGAAGTTTTGCTACTCTGAGATTTCAGAAGACTGCCCATTATTATTACAGATTAAATTAGAAGTCAAATGAGGCTTAACAAAACAAAATCTAGATCTGAGAAAATGGTTTTATGCTGTAAGATTTCATGGGGTAAAAGGTAATAATTACAGAGTGAATTGTCTTTTTATCAGTCCCAACATATCAGTTTTTTTATTGCTTGAAGCAATAAAAAGCACAGATAAATTTTAAAGGTGCATTTTATATAGCATTATGGGGTTCAGAGGTGAAAGTCAGGGGGTGTCAGACTGACACCAGATAGAAACAAACGCAGATTAGCTGCAGTTCTAAGGCAGTATAGATGTTTTAAGGAAGTATGACTCTAATGTTTATTATATTTTAATAGGATGACAGAGGAGAAACAAACATATGTTTGCCTGTTCTCTTACAATCTGCAGAGATTTTAATATCAGTTTTTAGTGGTAACTGAATGCTGAAGGGTTTTGGGAAATCACTTGCAGAGCTGTCTCTGTGGGCAGGAATCAGAGGAATATTCTTTAATGCCACATCCTAGGATCTGGGCTGACAAAGCTGGTTTCAATGAAAAAGGCATAAGATACAATCTTTTTTTATGCCCTTTTAAAAATGACTAGGTCTGTGGTAAAATGATCATGATGATCCAAAGGCTGAGAGATTTGCTCCAGTTAGACCCCTGCAATTCAGATAACTATTGAAATTTTTCTTATCTCTGCACCAAATCCTCAGCCTGAATGCAAGCCCGCCCCATGCCTTGCTGCTCGGACACATTCCTGATGTGAATCACTCCAAATCAAGCTCCTGCATTGCTCGAGGAATCTTTGTCCATCTGGCTTGACAGGCTACCACCACCTATTAGTCGTGCTCAGGGACTTCCCTCAGCATTAGGAAGGTATAAAATGTACTGAGTGCCTCTGACTATGAGGAAGCCTGTCAGCAAGCAAGATTTGGAGATAACCTGGTTGAGCATTACTGAGACTGCAGAGACCCAACTGCGTGTGTCACAGAATATCAGCAACACCTTTTCTTACAGAAATGACCTGGTGGGAGATATTTAATCAAGGAGATCTCTCTGTGAAAGATGTGATATGATTTATGTTCATGGGAAAAGTCAGGTTCCAAGATAGTTTTATCAGTGTACTCATGGTACTCTGATAAGCATCACTTCTGATGTAATCTCGCTGCTCTCCTCCTTGTGTCTTACTTTTGCAGGCCCATTGGAGAGCAAGAAATTAAGAGTCCAGCTTGACAAACTAGGGAATATCACAAGAGTGCATGGAATATTTGAGCAGCTCGCATGTCCTGGGGGCAAATCTTCATGTGCCTCAGCTGCTGCAGCCTGTGTCGTCTTATGCACGAAGTAGAGGAAAGCAGCAAAAACGAGGAAGAATTCATTTTACTCATAGGAGCAATTTCTGGAAGAGACACATAGTAAGAAATTTCACTACTACTTGCTTTAATGCTTAACATATAAAAAATGGACTTTGTTTTGCTTTTGTTTTTAATGCAGATATGTAACTTCTTCATGAAAAGGATTAATATATGATTCAAAACAGTAACAGAAACATTTTCTTTTCTTTTTAGAAAAGAGAGCAATGTCCAAATGTCTAAAGTCTTGGTGCTTTGTCACTGAAAGCATCGATCCAATAAGTTCATGTGCTTCCTGCTATTACGTGTGACATGTCCATACTAATACTGTGAATGAGTTAGGTAGCCTAGAAATGCTATTCACCTTTGAGAAGTGTGTCACCCGCGAAGTGTACATTAGAGGGCTGTTGTGCATCCCGACATTAAGCTAGTTCAGTTGAATTTTTTACCTGGTTGTGGTACTCTGATGGGACAGGGGAAGATAAGGTTACAGTAAGAGCCTGATATGAGAAAACCTCAAGTGCTGTGTTAGAGTGAGTGGATCAAATGCATAGCTCTGTGTATAGATAAAGAAGTCTATTCTTGTTTGTTAGCAGTGTTATTGTGGAGCAGAGGAAAAGACAGTGCTTCTTCAGCCCAGTTACAGTCCTGTAGAAGTCCATTAATTGTCTATGCTTCAGTGATTGTTTATGCCATCTGATATGATGCTTTTGGGAATAATGGCAAAAAATAAATGGCTGGAGAGGAACATGCCACTTGACCTCACAGGCTTGTCCCCCCCCACTTAAGTTTATCTTAACCCCAAGTTTTCTGTTTTGTCACTATATCCTTTAATCCCTTCTCTCTCCATAAAAGTGCCAAGATGTCTCCAAGCCACTTACGCTGCAGTACTTGCTTCCATATTCTTACTTGGCAACTAATTCCATGAATTCATTATTCTGACTCTGAGTGAAATAGCTTGAATTTCCGGTATACACAATTATTTTGGGTTATGACTTCTGACTTTTGAACTCCTCATCAGAATGCACCATGTAAATCTCTTCGTCAGCTCTGAGTGCTGTTACCAGGTCATCTCAGTGTGAATATTCCTCTAACTGCATTTGCTAGTCAGAGTTTCTTCCTACGCCTTCTCTTGGAATGATTGTAGTGAAAACTGGGATCTTCTGTTCAGAGGGCATGTTCCTTTCAGCATTATTCATGCTCTCCAGAAGTCATGGGATAGTTGCCAGGATATGAGACAGTTAGGTGCTTTAGGAAAAGCAGAATACAACTGGACTCGGTAAATAATAATCCTTGTCCCATATTTCATGCTCTACAGAGCTATCCTGGACTGTATTCTGATCTCATCTACAGCAAAACAAATAGCAAGTAACACAAGCAATTCTTGTACACGATCCGAGTGCAAAAAGTGGTCTAACCTGAGAACATATTCAGCACTCTGTTATTTCTGATGTGCAGTCATTCCTCTGAATGGTAAAAATATCCCATATGCATTTTGTTTTCAGTATTTTACAACATCCATGATAAAAAAAGAAAAAACAGATATCAGATATCTGGTCACTGCACATGGAAACAGATCATCTGATTTACTTTATATTTGCTTTCACACATTTTGCTCTGTAGCTATAGGAAGTAATATGATATTAAAGAGTGATTTTCCTTCCTGTTGCTTCATCCATTTATTGCATTGATATCTTCAAATATTCCTGTAAAATAAACTAGCAGTCCAGACCTATTTAATACAACTAAATGTTTAACACAGCCAAAAATAGTCTACTAGTATATATATTCAGTGAGGGCTGATCTGGTGTAAGGGAGTTTAATTGAGGGTGCAAAATGGACATACGGATGGATTCCCAGCTGGAACTGTTTTGAAGTTTGTGTAAAAGCCGATAATAATCTCCTAAAATGCACTCTCAGCCAAAAAAGAGCAGAGAAGGGCTTACACTATTGAAGTGGTATTTACTATTCTTTATTTCCTTCCTTAGCTTACTATCAGCCATGGGAATTTACAAGCTTTCCAACGAGGCTGAAGAAACCCAGGAAACCGCAATGACAGATCCACTTGAAAAGACCATTTCATGAGAGTGATTTGAGAAAATACAAAATACTTTTTATCAGTGGCTGAAGATGTGTATTAGAAACATTACTAACAATGCTAATAATACAAAGTTTAGTGTAATAAAAAGACTGTTTCTAATGCACAGCTGGCAGACATTTGTTTGCATCATTTTTTTTTTCACATGAAAGTCACTGTCAGCAATCCAGTTCTCTCAGAAATGAGTGTAGGGTTACAGATTTGGGGCATGTTCTTCAAAATCACAATTTGTTATTCTTTTTAAGTATTATTTTATAAGCCGGAAACCTGCTAGGATAAATCACTAGTATTTTTTGTTTTGTTTTTGACCATATGGGTATCACTATGCATGATGTAAATGGTTTGGTTGCATGAACAATGTAAAGTGTTGTTCATAGCAACAACAAAAAATCTTTATCTGAACTTGCTGCACTTGAAAATTCCTGCTTTTATTTTGGCCAAAAATAAGAGGTAGGGTGAGGAAGGAAATCTTTCTGGAAGTATGCTAATTGCTGTCAGCCAGAACTAGAAAGTGCAGAGGCACACAGAAATGAACAGGAAGGAGAGGGAAAAAAAGAACGGTAAGAAATTCCTTGCAGATCTCAAAGAAACAAGTAGAAAACAAAATTGAGTTTAGGATACGGATTTGGTGCTATTGTTTTTTATTGTGCCGGTTTCTGAAGAAGGTTTCTATCGCCAGAAGTTCTTTTTCTTTTCCAGGGCAAACTGAGAACGCACCTGTGAGCTCACCTGTCCAGAGGATTTTGAGAGAATTTCTGGCTGATACATTCAAAGGGTGCAGAAAGGTTAACCCCATAGTGCCTTGTAGTTGAAATGCCGGGCTGTCGGAGGCCTCCGTGTTAACAAACCTGTTACAAACTGTTCTGTGCCCATGTGTGTGTGGTGTATTTGACTGTTACATCCCCCACTGGTTTGAAGGCACTTTCATTAATGGCTTAAGGCGTGCTGCTGCTTTGAGAAGTGGTGCCCAGTGTGCAGTCTAACTCTTCTTGTATAGTAAACTTACTGACTTTCATGGAGGTGACGTTTTTACTATTTTTTGAGTCTATATTAACTGTTTGGAGCCTGCTTTTGGGAGAGGGTATGGTATTCATTTTGTGTATCTTCTGCAGAACTGTATGCAAAGTTCCATGCAAGTATCAAAGTGCTGCCTTGAGATTGCTTGGGTGTTATTGAGAATACAGCATGCAGATGCTGAGACACTTAATTTCTGACACAATGTTGTAGCTGCGAAGAGAAAACTTAAGTCACTTGTCTGAAGAGTCTTCAGAGGGATGTGAGGAAGGACCTGTCTGGACATTATGGTAGGTAAGTGCTTCTTATTAGCCAGGTGGTTGGTTGGAAGTGCCTGGGCACTTCACTGGAGTGAAGATTAGTTTACTCATTTACTAGAATGTGCAACCACAAAACCATCTGCCCTCGTCATCATCTCCTGCTCTTAATACCAGTAGTTGAGGAGAGACTTGAACTGGCCTATTGATTTTGGGCTGACCAGTGATGATTTTCCCCCACTCAAGGTAAAGATTTTTTTCTAATCTGGGCTAGAAACATCCATATGTCCTTTATACTTTGAGAGACAGAGCTGCTCTACAGATCCACAGAGAACTTTTGCCTGTTTATTTTGTTTCTTTAAATAATTATCCCTGTATGAAACATAAATGCCTTTTGTCTTGGCCTTTTTCGTATTATCTTTCTTTTTAGAAGTTCGACAATCCTGGCCACAAACTGGGATGCTGTTTTGCTCGTGCCTTCGCTAGGAATAGATTTACTCGGAGATCCTGTTAGTTAGGGGATCCTTCTCCCTCCCTTCCACCTGCCTGTGCCTCTTAGCGCTTCTCAGTACAGTGTGTCAGCCAGGACCTGTTGAACATCACAGCTGAAACCAGGTCTGATCTGATCATTTGTGTCAGTTATTGATGCGCTGAAACCTTGGGCCATAACCTCCCTGCAACGTGGTGTCTTTATCTTGTGCGTACCTGTGCATCAGAGGGGGTAGTACCATTCGGAGCGCTGCGATGAGCACAGTAGCTGGGAGTTGAACTGTCTGGAAATGCTCCAGTGACGCCAAGTTTTGCAAAGATGGATTTGTTGAGGCTGAGATGCTTGGAATTGTATGCATTTTTTTCTGAATTGCAGCAGCTTTGTTAAAGAATATAATCTTACCTCTGTCATATGGCTATCTTGGAAATGTAATCTTCATGTCTCCAGCAGCCTCAGATCTCAGGGTGACTAATAGTGGTCTGCCCCACACCAGGAGACTTTGGGTTCATAGCACATGGACAGCCTGTACAGGGGATGTGGCCTGGAAGGAAGGTTCTTGTGCGGTGTCCTGCTGTGGAGCTGTAGGTTTCAGAGGATCCACATCTGTGACCATATTCTTTGGCAAAACCCTCTACGTGGCCTAAACCATAAACATGTTTCCATTCCTGTAGTGTGACTTGCTTTGCATTTGCTCCTTTCAAATTCTATCAGGACAGACATTTGTGAAAAGAGTAATTGTGAATAAGAATGTTACTAGTGAAGATACTTTTTGGCATTTGTGTTTCCTGTTAGTCCTAAAGTCTGTTTTTGGATGAAAGGCTTTTGTAAATAACAGTGAGAGAGATGTGCTCTTCCTTTCTTACAGTGACTGTTTTGCAGCTGAAAGCGCATACCTGACATTAGTTTTGACTTCTAGCTGTTTGAGATGTACACAGAATATGGTGTTTCATGAGATATTTGAGAATTCTGCAATGCCTGGACAAACTGCAAACAGTGAAAAAAAAATCATCAAATGATTTAGTTGCATCCAGTCTGTACAAGTTAGTGATGTTCAGGTAATAGATACCTTCGTGCAAAATAGACACCTAGATGAAATAATCTGTAGTGCACTGTGTTTGTATATGTGTGCATTGCTATTTTAATTTACCCTGACCAGAAATCTACTTTCTTAAACCTACAAAAAAGCTTAATTGGTGTCACAAGCAAAAAAAGGTTTCATCACAAAAGGGTGTGGTTATTCCACTCCAGTACAGATCACGAATGATTTGATATTGCTAATATAGATAAATGTGACTTTTAGGTTTTGCAGAGTGATCTTTTGGAAACTAGGAGAGTCTGATGATGGACACTTTAGCAACCTTAAGAGAAGGGTCCTGTGGTGTGTTCAAGACTCTGTTCCCTATTGTGGATGGGTTTCTAAGCTTTCAAAGGGATAAATCATATGTTTGGCTCCTGGAAGGTACATGATATGGGACGTTAAGCTGACCTGTATCTCTTAGCAATTTTTAAATGTAAATGGTATAAGGCACATTGACTCCCTGGCTTCAGCTTGAGTGACTTGAAAACAGGTGTCCTGTAGTACATAACATGTGGCAGGATTGAGCAAATTCTCCCTTATTTTGTTTTTTTTGTGAAGCTTTTACCTAACAGTAAGGAAAACTGGCATTACAGCCATACAGATATTGATCTTAATGGCATAAAAACCCTCGTGGCTTTTGGAAATTGTATCTGACTGGTGCTTTCATCTCTCTGAATAGATGTATTTATCATTTATTTTTAGAGCTGCAGTTATGAATGGGACTTTGCCAGTAAAGACAATTATGTCAATGCCACAGGGCACACATCTGAATTTGGAAAGCTACCTTGGTCCTGGGTAGTTTAATTTGTAACGCCAACCTCCACCCAAAAAAATCCAAGTTGAAATATGATTCTGGCTTCACACATCGCTTTTGTCCTTGTTGTTTGCAAAAGGAACTGCACTAATTGTTATCACTCCCTTCCATAGAGATCTCCTTGCAGCATGAGGACTGTAAGCACCCACAAAAGTAATGCCAGCTGTGACACAGGATTGTGTGGTCAGCGCTGTGGCTGATGGCGAAAGAGCCGAGTCCCTGCATGGCACCTCTCACTGATGGATTTTGGGCATTTCAGTGTTGTTTTAGAGAGAGAGGCGGTGGCGTCCCAAGGTTGCCCAGTAGGTAAGTGACACAGCTGGGCATGAAGCCCAGACGTCCTGAGTCCCAGGCAATGCTGCGTCCATCCTGCCTCCAGAGCAGCGATGTTTGCAGAGAGGCTGCCTGTGTGCAACCTCGGCAATCAAATGCTGGCTCAGCAGTATTTGTTTTCTTATCTTGATCTCCCTAATTTTTACTTTTTAAAGAGCTCCCTCTGTGGCAGAGTCTCTTGCAAACTCAAAACATGTTGCTAGTAGAGTGTGGAAAACTACTGGAAAGTTACTGCCGGTTGTAAAATGGTGACTCCCAAGCTTTGCTGTGGAGCTTGGAAAAGGACAGCGGGAGGAACTGCTCTGCCTTTGGTGCGGAACCCCCTGCCACTCCAATCCCACGGCTAACCGAATCGGAGACCGAGGCACGGGCTGATGCTGCGCAGCCCGGTGCTGGGTTTCACCCGGTCCCCTTGCTCTGCAGCTAACGGGCTCAGAGCGACAATCTTGCTGCGTGTTTCTCGGTCTAGAGCTGAAGAGATTGCTGCTCTTAAACCTCTGCCACCCGTTGCTACAGAGCTATTAGACCTCTCCAGTTAGCCATGCGGTCTCCTGCTCCAGCAGCTGAGCACGTAAATTCCTGTGACCAAATAGCTATGCGGGTAACTGCTTTCACATGTGCGCGCGCCGTGCCCACCTCAAAAGGCGAAGTCTTGGTGCTGGGGACGCCGGCCCAGCGCAGCGGCCGGGGAGGCCGGACCCGCTCCGGGCAGCGGGCAGGGCTTTCCCGCCAGCGCCTCTGCGTCTCCCACCACAGGCCGTGCTGAGGGGGTGGCAGCGCTACCGCCCCGGCCGCCACAGCAACCAGCCCCGCGCTCGGGGAAGGGGAAAGTCCTCTTGGTTTCGCTGCCTGCGCTTCTGCTCGGGTGCAGGGTGAAGCAGCGCACGTCCGGGCAGGACGCACCGCTGCAGTGGCTCCGAGGGGCCGCGGTGGCGGTGACGGCCCCCCTGGCCCAGGGCGGCCGCGTGGCCGATCCTGCGGCACTGGGGTCACGCTGGCCGGGGAGCCGGCGGGGGTCACGGCGCTGCCGGTGCCCCGCGGGGCACAGGAGGCGGCTGTCTGTGTTTTCAAAAAGCAGAAGGAAGAGGAGCATTCCCCGTGTCTGAAAGCAGGCGGGAGAGCCCTCTGCGAAATCGGTGGCCGCCTGGAAGCGCAGGCAGGAGCAGCGCGGCGCTGGAGCGTGTTTGCTTTGGCTGCGGCTGCTCGGCAGCCCCGGCGCTGCAGCAGCGCGCGGGCCCCTGGCCTCCTGCCAGGCAGTAATATTTCCTTTCCCGTTGTCCACAAAGGCATATTCAGGAAAACAATCGAGGGCAATAAGGGCCTTCCCCTTCCGGCAGCGTGTGAACCGCCGGCGGCGCGCGCCAGGGCCCCGCCAGGCCTGGCCAGCGCTGGGGGGACCCTCTGCACCCACGCCAGGCCAGCGCCGGCGGGAGGCGCCTTCCAAATCCCCCTCTCCCACCTCTCGGAGCACCCCGGGCTTTCTCCCAGCTGAAGAAAGGAAGTGTGTGCAGCACAGCCGTGTTTGGGTTAGGAGGCAGCCGGCTTGCAGTTTAAAAGGGTTTATGTATGTACAAGCTGCAGCTCTTTAACCTTGCTTAGAGCAAGTGCCGCACGACCCTCGCGTGCGCTCGGCTGCAGCACTGCGACAGAGGTGGCTCCGTTCCCCCTGGGGAAGGGGGATACACTGCAGCACTACGAGGCACCTTCGTAACGGGGTTTGTCTTAGAGGCAGTATTGAAGGGATTGGTATAAAATTAAAAAAATCCCTCCCTTGGACTGTTAGTTATACGGTATCAAGTCTGTGCATAAACCAGGCCTCGGGCTACCCAAGATGTCAGTTGTGCAGAGGAAATCGTATGGAACATAAACTAATAAGGATAGAAATGCTCAAATTACATGGCGTTTGAGCTACCTGGCGCCTGGCAGCAATAAACGTGAGCACGAGGGAAGCTTGGCAAGTCTCTGGCTCCATGAACGTGTTCAACTGCAGCGTTTGCAGCAGAGCCAGCCAGGTACCAGGAATGAACCCCCCTTCATGGCTGAGGGAAGCTGAGACCTTGTGGGATCCTGCTCTTAATAGCCAGCACTTGCTGAAATGTTAAAATGCCACCAACTTAAGGAGAGGAGCTTGACATCCTTCTATAGACCGGGACGACTCTATCAAGGCCAGGTTTCTGCTTGCTAATAGCCCTGTTGCCCTGCTGAAGGGTGGGCTTGGTGTAGCTGTCACAGGAGAAATCTCAATGTACAGAAAGCACCTGGCTGGCCTTGTGCTGCCTGAGCTAATGGAAAGTGAGGTCAGCGAATCCTGGACTGATGACAACCTGCAAGTCTGATGTTTTACATCTGGGATGGCCCACTGCTGGTCCAGGGATTGAATCAGGCCACAGGGAGGTTTTTATCTGGCTCTCGGGAATGCCAGCTAGTTCACAGGAGTGCTTCGAGGCGCTCAGGAAGGGATGTGGTGGGCGATAGCTCTTTCCAAAGGTAAGCAAGCTGAGAACGTGATGGTTCCCATCCAATGCCCCCAAACATGTTTTATGTTGCTCTGGTTTGCAGTCTCTCTCCACACTTCTGTGCTGGACACAAAAGCTCCCCCTGCACACGTTGGCCATCCTTGGTTTAGTGACTGCGGGGAGAGGAGGATTGGCTGCATCCATGTCAGGCCCTGGCAGCCAAAGCTGAGGCTGGTTGAGCTAAGGCAGAAGGGAATAATCTGTGGCAGAAGGGAGCTGTAGGACAGAGGATGAGAGCACTTTGTGATGGCCTGTGTGATTCTTGTTCAACCAAAGGCTAAACTTTATGGTGGCCCAACTCTTAGAAGCCCCTTTTGTTACAGTGAGGTTGCAAGAATGGCTCTGCTGGCTGCTTTTCCAGGGCATTTGGCCTTGTCTAGACCTGTATCTTTTAAAACAAACATCAAAGGACAAATCAATACAATTGGTGGTGGAGACAGTGCATTTTAGAGTCTCAGGTGAACATCATTGTATCATAATGTGTGTGGCTTTGCTGAGGAGAAAGCTACGGGGGGTCAGTGAGGTTTTATTCTGGGCTTTGTCAGGGGCCGAGAGCACCCTGTACTGAGCTTGTCCCAAAACCACGTGTGCTGCACTCTGATTCCACAGCAATTCCACAAGTGCCAGGCTGGGCCTGAGCGGGGCTCAGCAGCCCCAGCAAACGTCAAAGTGAGAGGTGCCTCCTCGGCCCGTCCAGCCCAGAGAAGCTGGCTAGGCTGGAAAATGTAGTAGTTGAAAAAAGTAGCAAAAACTGGAGGCAGAAACCTCGGCCACAGTTCCAGCCTCTTTCTAGTGCCTCTCCCCGTAGCTTGTGGCTGCTGCGCACTCATCTTGTTTGAGGGAAATGACTGCACGCAGGGTGAAGGTCTGCGTGTGCCAGTGTGGCACAGCCACTGCAGTTGCAGCTCTAGCTCGTTTTGAGTGTGGGGAAGGAATTTCCATGTCCAGGAGGCAGGGAAGTTAAAAGTACAACTTTGTACAGTTACGTGAATCCTCTCGATGGGAGCCTTCGGGTCTGGGTTACGTATGTGCTAGCATGTCCATGACAAGTCTCAAGATGTCCAAGATGGATTCACTCCTGTCCTAGGAATTGGTAGTTCTAGAATTAAAAAATCATATGCCAAAGAAATCAGCCAGCTGAAATTAAATCAATTTTTTGCTTTTTATGACATTTAAAACATAATGGAATTTTTTTTTTCTTAGATGTATGTTATGGTATTTATTTATTTATTTATTCCTGCAATTTTTTTGCCTAGTCAGTTCAGAAAAAGAAAAAAAGAAAAAAAAAAAAAAAAAGTTTTACCTTCCTTGGCTTTCCTGGGTATTTTATGAGAATTTCAGTTCAGTTTTTCTAACAGAAGAACCTTGAGTTTTGTAGTGCTTTTCAGACCTGACAAAACACAGATGCACCTGCTGCTGTGGAGTATCATACCCTTAGCAGCAATGGGAATTTTCTTGGTTTTTTTTGTTGTTTGTTTGGTTTTACACCCCAGATTTATCTGCTCCCTGTATGAAAGTCCTTTAGGCCTTTCCTAGTGTGTGCAAAAATGAGTGTTGGTTACTTTTGTGTTTGAACGCCAACAATTAATATTGTTTTGTATTTTAAGACTGTTCTGGCAGGGAAGGACTTTTTACCTAGAAAAGAAATCAGCGAATATTCCCAAGAGCATAAGCTGAAATTTTCTGCTGCATTTTTCTACGTCTTCCAAATCAGAGCACAGGGGCAGGTAGAAGCTACCCGGACTGAAAAGATTGCACAGTTCATGTTGCTTTTGAATCTGGAGGGGGATGCACACTGCATGTTTCTGTTTTGGGCAGAGTGCTTGTACCACACATCTAGCCACCTCAAAGAGGAGTTTTAAAATGCAGTCTCCTCTCAATGTCACACCTTACCATATTTGAAGAAATGCTAACACTTGTGTTTCAGTTACAGTGAGTTTGTGTAGTTCCTTTATCTCTGTGAGGCTTTGGGTTTTGTATAGTTAACACAATTGTGACAGTTGATGAAATGGGCTTGTTTTTGGAGTTATAAACTTTGAATTCAAATTTTATCGCTTCTTGGAGTTTAACAGCACTAGGTTTGCAATTTTATTCACAAAGCTATGGATCACTGCAAATTGCTTCCTAATATTTGACAGCTTCCTTTTGAAAAATTTCGACATTCCAGCTCTCTGCCTTCAGTGGTGCATGATCCTAGTCGCTGCAGTGATTTCATAATCCCCCTTTAATTCTGCAAACATTCCAGATTACCAGCCTCTGCAAGCAAGGTAGCAAAACTGTCTTGCTCTAAGACTTCTAGGCTTTGTTGCTGAAAGGTGCACGTTGTGAACTGGAGGTAATTTCTTAGCTATAGTTTATAAATATATGTAACTATTTTGGGTTGCACAGCTGACATTCCCCTCAGTGAATGTAAGAAGGAAAGCTGCAGAGTATAAAGCCAAATTCAGCAGGAAGAAAGAGAAAATTATTTCCATATATCTTCTGTATGTCATTAAATGGAAAATGAGATAATTCTTCCGTATATCTGAAAACTGAATAAAGAGGTCTATTCTCCTCTCAATTTTGTGGATAACTTCTTCTAATTTTTATGGCAGTTATGAATGTTGATAGGAGAAAAGATGCCTCAAGTAGGATGATACGGTATACATATATTACTAAATAAAATGCTCATTTTACTTAGGATAATCCCTCTTTGTTCCAGATATATGTATGCATTCCTCTTAGAGCAAGTATTTCAGTTGTCAGGATGACTTGATACATTTGTTCTTTGATGTCAAACTGAGTTGCATCATTGTGGAATGGTTGCTACAGAAACCCCAGCCCAGTTTTTAAATGCATTGAGTTCACTCTTTTTTCTTTAGAGAAGCTGGATTTGATTTCATTTCTGTAAACAGTTCATAGTAAAATGGGTGAAACCTCTAAAACTGCAGCAATAAGCGTGGCAAAATACCCAGATAGTGAGATCAGAGACAACAAGGAAAAAAGCAATTTAAACTCTAACAAACAAAGTCTATGTCCTGATAAAATGCACCCTGTTGTAATTGAAACCAGAGCTAAATTAGATCAATACCAAAATATTAAACTGTGCCAAACCTGTTTTCTGTAGGCTTTGCTATAATTGGATTCTGATGCGAGAGATAGCTTAAGTAGGCAAAGTCTGTTGACTCAGGACCATGATTATTCATAGAATAATAGCTTCCTGCTAAGGTATAGAGTGCTTTTATCTGGTGTTCCTTGAAGAATTAATACATTTCTATCAGTCCCCTCCATGCTGGTGCGTTTGAAGCCCATATCTTGCCTGCAGTAAACCTCTGTCTTGGTTAGAAAAACTATTTCACTGTATAAGTGAAGCATATTGACAACAGATTTAACCCAGACAGCTCAGCTTTATTCAATCAGAAGAATGCTGGCCACGATTCAGGTTTCTGGGATACAGGCACAAATGGACATGCCCCAAGTAGAATCCATTTGTTTTCCCATGAATGCACCTAGCAGGAGGTCAAAAAGAAATAAATATTTTGGCTCTTCCAAACAAGATAGATTACTAGAGTATTTGTAATTTGGGCTGAAATTTGATTACAACAAACAGAGGTAGCATCAGAAATATTCTCTGTTGAAAGTAAAAGGCATTATTTTCTCTAGCTATGTGTTTTAAACTGGGGTTGTTCCTTGTCTTTAGTAATCAGATTTATGGGAAGAACTGCATATCTTAATGCACCTCTCCTCTTTGTAGAATTTCTTTTGTTCAGGAGTTAAGGAAAAATAGCCATTGGAAAGCCTGTTGGTGTATTTTTAATGTAGATATAACTTATGCAAAGGAGTAGTTTACGGACTTTCCCTGTGATAGTAAGAATAAATCAGTTTGGACTCAGTGTACCAGGGCCCCAGATTCTCTGAGGAGTTCCACCAAACAATGGAATAAATTGTGCAAGGGCAATTTGTCCCTAATGTTTTTGGCTATCTGATTTTGTTGAGGTTTTGCCGGTATTATTTAGATATTCACTGTAATTTATACTGCAGTGTAAAAAAAAAAAAAAAAAAAAAAAAAACCTGCATATTTGCCTGCAGGGGAGTGAGTGCTCACTGAAACAATCCTTTGAACATAATAAAAATGAAATCCCCAGGTAATAAAAAAAAATCCCCTGCTTTTATGAATAATGCAGTTGTGGAACGGTGCGGGGAGGAAGTGCTTTTCAGATTTATTCTCCCCCACCCAACCTGTTGGCAGAAATAAACTCTGGGTTGGGAACGGTTTCCTACATTGTGAGTGTGTTCCCAAGCTTTTTTTTTTTTTTTTTTTTTTTTTTTTTTTTTTTTAAGGGATGGCCTAAGCGCTGGATCCCTGTCAGAGGCAAAATGTTAGTCATGCTTCTGTCCTTTTTTGTTTGTTTTTAAAGTCTGTGGGTGTCTTCTCCTGGGTGTTTACCATGTAGTTGTAGGTTAGACTGTTTGTGCTGTGCCTGACATGCTGGAAAACAAGACAATAGTGGAGGGAAGGGAGGCTCACTGAGGATGTTTTTTTGGGGTCCTCAATCTTGTTCCACAGTGAATTTGGGCAGAGATCAGGTGCTGTGATGATGAATTCAAGATGAGGTTGAGAATTTGGTAGATGTGGGGAAATGCTGAAGCACGGTAAAATCCTGTGTTAATTATTCTGGAGATACTGAAGTGGAAACAGTCTCTTCTGTATCACAGTCTCAAAGGAAACGTTGCTTAAGGGCTATACCAGTGTTCACCACATAGCAGTGGTTTGAGTTCAGTGTGGGCGAGCCCATGCTCAGAGCTGGGTTTCGGCTGTTGAGGAGTCGAAATGAGACACAGAATGGAGTTCCCATACAGTTCCCACGAACAAGTGTACCAGTCAGGAAAACTCCCAGTACCTATCATCGAACCTCTGCTTTTGGCAGTGCCAAGAAATTGTTCCATGGCCACTGGGCAAATCTGGTACTTTCTCCATCATTTCATCAATGACAAGCTATTGGTTTCCAGTTCACCCTCTTACTGAAATTCTTGCTTTTGTAGCATGGGTGAGAAGGAAAAAAGCCACCACTTTGTAAATTGAGGGTACTGGAGGAAGTTTCTGTAATGTGTCTGGGTGTACGTCAGGCAATGGAGAATCAATTCTCTCAGGGCTCAGTTTCTGCGAGTCGTAGCGGATGTGGCACTCTTACAGCCAGTTAAACTTTGAATAATCCTTTCAGGAATAAAATATATTTTCTGTGACTATGATGGTGCCAAATCATTTTAAGTTGCCAAAAAGCTGCTTTGGAAGGACTTGAGGAAACCACAGCTGGGAATTGTGTCACAGATATAAAATGAGATTTATTTACTCTTCTGCTTCTAATGCTGAAATAATAAGGAAGACAGGAACAGATGAAAGCACTTGCCCTTTACAGATTTTCTATTTTTTAATTCAATTTACTTTTTATAGAGTTTCTGTAGAAAATCTGCATTTTTGGTATGGATTTAATGCTCTTCTCACTGAAGCTGATGGCAAAAGGAGTGGTAGGAGAGGGTCTACTGATGCATTTTATGCTTAAAATGTAGGGAAAAGGATACATGTGCCCCATGTCTTAACGTTTTGGGGATTCCTGCGTTCCACGTTCAGTATGCATAGCCTGGCTCCTGGCTCGTGTTCGCTGCTGCTTTTCTCTGTGTGTTTGCTCTGCCTGGGGCCTTCCACTTGCCTTGTTGCCCAATAATAGGATTTAAGCAGTGTCCAGGGACTGACTTATGCCTCCACAAATGGAAGAATTTATCATCACGATTTTTAAATGCTATGAAATGCTCAGGTGTTTTGTGGGTTGTAAGAATCCTTGCATGTGCTATGAATGTCTGAGTACCATCTGTATTTCAGCGGTCACTCCCGGGAATGCACTGGGAGTCTGTCTACCCACACAGGGAAACTTGCAGGTTTCCCTTGCACATAGACACCTAGAGAGACCCAGCCTGGCAGTTCTGTGTCCATGAAGCCTTCTGTTTACCTTTGCAGGGTAAATGGACAAGAAACAGAACTGTGGAAGACAATTAAAAAAAAAAATCCTGCTTCTTGGTGTTGCTTATATTAGCATAACTGAGCAGATTACAAAGTATGGAGGCCATGGTGCGCTTTCCTCTGCTTCTCCTTATCTAATTATGCTGAGAGATACATTTTCTATCCTGTTGCAGGCAGGAGCTTTCATAGATCAGTGATGATAAGGAATATTGTAATAATAGGAATCAGAAAATACAATGCAGCTGAGTACGTGTCTGTGTGCTTACATCCTATCTCACTGTATTCATTTGTATTTCTACAAGTATTAGTCCAATAAATTCTTTCTCTGTTAATATGAATTTTTTATTAAAATACTCTTGCTTTGCACCAAATGAAACATATTAAAATTCAATGATTTTCCCCTCAATTGAATGCCCATTACAAAATAGCAGTTAAATTAATTTATTTTTGAGTAACTGATTTAGGCATTTGACAGGTATCTACTTTATGAGTAACAACTGGCAGGGAAGAGAAAAATGAGGCAGGGCAGATACGAGCAGGAACTGCTAATTATTATAGGCTCCATGACACTAGAGAAAAAAGAGAGAGCAGCTTTATACCAAAAGGTAGAGACAGCAGTAACGCAGCAGAGAAATTGGAATACAGGAAAACGTATTTTGAACAGTGAAGACATTTTTAAAGACTTCCTAAAAAGCAAAAGAATTCTTGAAGGGCACAGCAGGGAGCTGGTGCAGGATCAGGGCCTTGGCGTCGCTGCGCGCAGCTCCAGGACTGCGGTTTGAAGTGCGCACTTCTGGCTGTGAGGCTTGCTTATGTTTTACAAATATTAGAAAAAGCTAGAATTTGGCAAAATTTGAGAAAAAAAAAGTCAAAATTACGGAGGGGAAGATTTAAATGATTCAAATAATTTGTTTTATCTGTTTTCTTTGCAACACATGGAGATATTTATGTTGGGATTTGTGTGAGCAAATGTATAGTCCATGAAGCAGTGACTTCTATAACCACTGTCCAAGATGGGCTTGCTTCTATTTCAGTAATGTTCCATCTGCTGCTCCTGGAGGTCATTGTGGCCTGCAGTGTGGACAGCTATTCCAACAGCTCTAAATGAGGGATATTGGTGATGTTGCTGATACTTGTGCTGTGCGTTTTTAAGAAAAAGCTATTTCTCTAAGGGGGAGCTATGTCTTGTCTCTTACCACGCTGTGTGTGGACACCAGCAAAAGGTTAGACCATGCACTCCATCTTGCTGGAGTGACTGTGTATCTAGGACAGTTCAGCTGATCCTCTTGACTATAAAAGGTGCCCACGTAGCCCTGACATTAAAAAAGCAAATCAATCTGTTTAAGCAATATGAGGTTTAGCTCATATTGAATGTGCAGCATCTTTAGGTACTGGAGGCATTGCAGTTCTCACTGAGCATTTTCACTGAATGCAACTGGTTTAATTTTTCCTCAGGTTTTGTGCAGCTTTAACTCTTGGTGAAACTGAGTGTCTCTGTCTAATTATGAGGTTTATTAAGCACTTTTTATTGAAGTTGTTTTTTCAATCAAAACTGGGGTCTTAGGATATTTCTTGTTTTCTGAAAGCATCTGCTCCTTATGGAGGGTTTTGGTTTTCTTTTTCTCATTTGATTTTTGAAAAACAGTACAAAGAAAGAAGAGGAAGGAAAAGCAAAGAAATTGTTGATGGACTAAGCTTGAATGATGCTCTTTTGTTCATGTTTTCCTGCTCTCCTTTACTGGACTGCTTTATTCAACTTTATTTTCAGAATTCACTATTTGAGTGGGAAAACTCAGATGTAGAATAATCCAAAGTTATAGGAGTTTTTTGACCACAAAACATCCTGGGTAATAAAGCTGAATCAAGAAGAGCGACCCCTGGGTTAGGATGAGAATATGAAGCACTGTTCACATTTATCTCCAGGCGCTACAGAGGACTGCATGGATGAAAGCATTCAGTTTTCAGATTTTCATTCACACTAGACACTTTCCACTGAGGGAGCAGTGTTTCCTAAGAAAGTCTATTACAGGGTCAAGTTTTGTTGCTGTTTGAAATCCTTGCTTTGCAAACATTATGAGATGCCTCATATTTTCTTTGAGAGAGAAAAGTGCAGAAGAAGACTTGAGCTATTATATTGCTAGTCTTGGGTGATCTCACTAGAGCCAGCTTGATGCTTTGCTGTTTATCACTTGCTTTCAGCAGTGGTGTTTTGCTCTTTTTGAATCACATAACAGATTTCCTTGTTGTGATTTTGTAGAATCTATATTTCAGTAAAGTTCTGAACTTTAATAGTATTCATGACTTAACTAGACCTCAAAGATAGCAATCCTCCAGACTGAGGATTCAGATATAAGATATTAACAAACTCCTTGCTTAACCTGATAGATCGTCTGACAGAGCCCTCTGTGTTCCTGTTCCTCATGGCGCTGAGTTAAAAAGCCACTGTTTTTAGCAGTTTGCAGAGGTTTTCCTCTATAGCCACAGGATTTGTTTGCTTCAAGGGCAAGCAAGAATGCAGGAAAGACTGCAAGTCTCTTCAAAAAACATCTAATCAAAACTGGTGTTTGTTCTTTGTGTATAATATAAACTGCACAGACACATCAGTATCTTTCTCTCTTCCTGTATCCTTTCCTCCTCCTCCATTTCTGGAAGTGTCAACTTCAGTTTGCAGTAGCAGCTTCTACCACGGTCTGTGCTGGTGTAGGCTCTGTGGAGCAGCGGCTCTCAGTGATCAAAGGCTGCCTTGAACCCCACTTGCTGGCACGTAGCTGGTGTGACACTGAAATGAGGTAGCCAGCAAGAGGGGGAAAGATCATAAAGATGGGATGCGTGGGTTCAGAAAGCCAAGTTCACAGCATGTTTTCTACGCAGTGCACGTGCCCCAGGTGTGCAGGCCTCTGGCCTGGCGTGGATGCTGTTCACCACCCCTGTACTGCTGAGAGGGAGTTTTTCTTGCAGTCCTCACAGGGCAGCAGTGTCCTGCCTTTGCACTGGAAGCTGTGCTCAAGTGTGGCTCACTTTTTGGCTTTCTTTGCAGAAATTAGTGCCTTGCATGCTTTTGACTGGACTCCAGTCCTGGCTGCACCTGGACAGTCTACCTGGTGTAGTGGCCTGAGAGGGTCTCCGGGCCGAGAGGCCCCTTAGGGCAGAACCATGGCTAGCAATCAGCCACCGTCAAGGGAGCTGCCTGCCTGACTTGCAGGGGGAGGCGGTATGAAAGCTTGAGAAATGAGAGCCCAGCTGAGAAGGCCGAAGGCAGAAGGAACTGTCCCAAATAAAGCTGTGTCCACATTAACCCTGGAGCGTTTTAGGAAGGAAAGTTGTGGATAAAGAGACCATAATCTTCTGGCAACATATGGTAACAAAAGTCAGAATAATCTTGAAGAAACATTTCTTTGCGTGGTGATATTCATGGGAAGCCCTGAGGTCACAGTCTCTGCAATAGAGGAGGGGTTGTGCTGGTTGTCAGGGGTGAGAGGCTCTTCTGGATGGAACAGGAGGGAGGTGCAGAAAGAGGTAATAGTAAACAAAGGGGCAAATCAGTAAGAAAGGCACTGTGAAATATCCAGGCAGTGCGAGAGGACTCAGGAGAAGCTTAGACATGAAGGGGAAAAGAAATCTCAATACAATGATGAAGATGTCTATGCTCAGCTGTTTATATCAGTTTTAAATTAACCATGAGCTTTTAATTACTCAGCTGTGTTTCATTGAATTCAAAACCTTGTGACCTTATCTTTGACCTGTTCCACATTTTTTCTTTTTGTAAACCAGTGAAAGCCAGGGAGAGATTGCAGAGGTGACTGTGACGTAGCATGGCGAAGTTGAGCTGTTAGAAGCAATATTTCCATGGCAGCTAGGAGATGAATGCAGCGAAACTTGCATGGCAGGTAGGTAGGTGATATTTTGCAGCCTCTGTAGGGCTCCGTGCTGCTCTCATCAGTCTTTTAAACTAGAGAGCTCAGACTTAGATTACAGTTGCAGGCTGTGTGATCATATCTTGAGTGGACTTTCTTGTAGGGAGACAGCTTTTGCATAAGGTCTATGTACTCATGAGGGTACAAGGATCTCCTGCAGCAGTGAGTCAGAAGAAGTCAAGGGAACTCAGACTTCTAAAACATACCCCTGGGGTTAAACAGATTTCAAGAATCTTCTTGATGAACATTGTCACATTGAGACTGCTGAGAATCTAAAGCAGGGATGATCTCATTCACTATATTGGTACCATGTACTAGGATTGAGAGCTTTGTATTTGGTTGAACCTTTATCTTAAGAAATAGGATGATAGTTTTTAGCATTTTTTTCAGTTCTGCATGTTCAAAGACTAGCAGCTGGAAGTTAAAAAGTAACTGCAGTAGGTCTGTTGGTCAATATGTGCCCTGTTTGGGCAGCAGGATGGAAAACTGGAACATTCCCTTCCTTTGCCATCTCTGAAAATGCTCAAGAGGATCTTTGGGAAAGGTTCAGTGTCAGTGGGGAACAATAAACCAGGGGAAAATAAAGTCATGCTGTGGACATCATCCCACATTCTAGACCCAGACACCGCATGTTCTCCTTGCGTCCCGCACCGTTTGGTTCAGCACGCTGGCCAACACCACTGCCCTCTGCACGCAGGGCTGCCTTGCTTTGCCTCGTGCACATCGTCGCGTCGGTTCTCACCCTACTGCTCCTGTTGTCCGAGAATATTCCTTGGCCCTGACAGGACGTGGCTTGGGGGGCTTGTCCCTTGCAAGGGGTCAAACGGCCCCGTGCTCTCTGGCATGTGGATGTGTGTGTTTGTATATGTGAATGGAGAGTGAGGATGGAAGATGATAGTTTTTTTTTCTGTATTCTTGATAAGATTTGTATGCTGGGGATAAGATCGGCTGATCATAGTTGCAAACACCTGGAATTTATAATAAATAATGAGTGTCTTTAACCAAGCAGGAAATAACTGGCTCATAAGAGAGTGCAGGGCAAACTGATTATAGGTGATCTGGAAAATCCTTGTTGTGGAAAACCTGTGTAACCCCAAATAAAGGGGAAATGGTGAAGTCCTGTGGTCTTTCCGAACCTGGCTTCTAAGGGAAATGTGGAGCTGCTGTTTTACCACTTGCTTCTGCATCTAATTGACCTTTCTGATCTTGCTCACACTGCTGCCATTGAGCAGCTGCTGGTGTGGCCGTGCACTCCCAGAAGAGCCCAAAGGGCACTTCCTTTTTGTACACTCAGCTTTCCAGACACGAGCTTTACATCGCAGACACCTTTGTGTGTCCGAGCGCTGCCTTCCCTCGCTGCGGGCAGATGTCCCGCTCCCAAAGTGCATGGCGGGTTTGGGCTGCAGAGTGGCAGCGACCAGGGAAGGCAGCCAGGTGCCAGGATGTCTCCCCATGGCTCTGATGTGTCTCGGAAAGTGGATGGGGTTGTTGCCCATATCATTACTGAGGGCCTGTTTTACTCAGCTGAAATCAGCAGCAGTTTTCTGTGCACGCGCTAGACTGACTGCGTCTCTCTCCCATCACTTGCTTTGGTCTCCCTCTACTGAGCAGACACCCCCAAGGTCACATACGTGGTATGTGAGTGCCTTTTGCAGCTAGGGTTTGCCAGCGTTGCAGCTCTTCAGCACCTACGGGGACTCAGTGAAAGAGCAGATAACAGAAAGCTGCCTCTGAACGTGCAGACCTCAGCACGCACCTTCTTTCCAGTGGGAGGTAAGGAAGGGGTTTGCTCTTCTGCCGCTGCCGCTTATCTGCTCACCAGAAGCAGAATGTATCTCTCTGACCTCTGCTCTTCTGGCAAATTTGGTTGAAATGGGCCAGTGGGCTCAGAAGTTACTGGAGGAGAGGGAATTTATAATCAGAGACAGACAAGCTGGCTTTATGTGACTGCATGAGCCTCATTTCTTTAGGAAACCATGGTAAAATATGTGGATAAAGTTGCAGTAATATTAAGGTTAGAGTTCACGCTGGCCTCTATTCCTCTCTCAATTTTTCTTGTATGACTGTGTTAGTCAGCCTGGAGCTTTCTGAAAGTTTTATGGCATATGCAGAACCCCTACAAAATTAGTTTCTTTATCTTGCCTAAATTTTCCTTGCTTAGTTTAATCATTAGGTGGGAAAAGAGAACACTTGAAAAATAGAGAAGCCTGTGTTGCTGGCTGGATTATTATTTTTTAGAAAACTTAATATTGGCAGAACTCCCTAATTCATTATAGTCCTAAAACAGCATTGAAGCATTCTGGCTAGATAGATTCCTTCGGGGCTTGCCAGGAGTCCCGATGGCCACGCTGATGTTACTCGAGAAGGGAAACGGGCTCCCTCCATCTGGGAGCGTGCGGGGTGCAGCAGCTCCCGTGAACGTTGTCTGCCTTCTCTCCGCTCTAATTTTTCACTGGAAGCACATCTTTTGGACTATGAAGTGGCTGCAGGTACTCAAGTGACAAATTAAGGCCTCAAATGTGTGGCAGATCCAAATGGGAAGAATTTCAAGAGGGAGAAAAAAGCACTGCCTGACATCTGTGGATTTTGCTTCCAGGGTTGGAGGTAGGTAGTGCAAAGGAAACAGTTTCCAGTTTTTGCTTCCCACAACGTGCTGAGCAGGTATAGAGGGGGTGAACAGAGAGGTGCCTGGCTGGACACAGTTTTCCTGCCCAGATCCAGCGTGAGTGTGGGAATGCCCTCCCCTCGTCTGCTGGGTGGCCTTTGGCAGGCTCTGGCCCCGGTTACTGAATAACAGGATGATAGCAGATGTGGCAGGAGACATTAAGGCTTATTTATTCCTACAAGTGAAACAGCTCTAACAGGAGAAAAAAGAAAAAAAAGAAAAAGCTTTAACAGAATTAACTAAAAAAAAAAAGTGTCAGACAAAATTGTGCTTTGAATGCATGATAAGAGTTTACTGTTTTGCAGTGAGAAAAGACAGTCAGGTGTTGATAGCATGTAGGAGGCAAGAGCTGTTATTAGGGAGTAGGAAGAAACACATCGAGTGTGGTGTGGGAGTAGGGCAGATGGGGATGAATCTAGAGGCTCCTTTGGAATTACTCATGTTCTGAATCATCTTCCCACAGAGCCCCTCGCCAGGCTTCCAGCTGCAGCACAGCATCATCCTGTGACATCCCGCAATATTGCCGAAACGCGCGTGGCGTTTGAGAGGGGTGTTGTGTCAGCTGGATGAGTGGTAGTAATGGAAGATGTTCAGTGAGGAGTTCAGGTAACTTTTAGCCATGGAGGCTGTGATTACCCTATGCAGGTGGGATTCAAATCCGTTAATTCAAGACCTCTGTAGGGCAAAAAATGTAGTAATACATGGTTATTAAGGTAGCTAGAAGGGTCTGTACAGATCCGTTAACGGAACAATTTCCATACTCATTCACCTATGAATTCAAGGGCTGTGTCACCAAGAGTCCAACTGTGCATTAGGCTTGGTGGAAGCCATAAGAAGAGCAATGCAAATGGCCTAAGATTTGTCCAGAAATGTCTAGTGAGAATGCTGTTTCATTGACGTGACACACATGCCGTGTGCCGTGACTGGAGACATACGGCGATAACAATATAAATCCTCTGGTTCTGGATACAGCTGATGCTCTATCCATGCTCTATCCAGGCTCCAAATAGCCACAAGATGAAGAAGGCAACAGCAGATGGACTGAGTCCAACAAATCTGCTACTACAGGTGTAGGAGTACCCCGACTGCTCTCTGCAAACAGGGGCATGGTGCAGCCTGAGCGTGGGAGTCCTGTGAAAGCAGCAGGGCTGCTAAATGCACCATGGCCTCGTGCCTTCAGCCAACCTGCTGGCAAGCAAAAAGCTCAGCAGCTTGAAGAAGATGACAGCAGTCTCCTTGGGTCTTTGGCAGGACTTTGCAGGCCTCCCAGGCTACATGGGATATTCATACGCTGAAGGTTTGTGATGCTTTAGCAATGAGGCACAGGGCCCTGGCTTTGGCAAGGAATATTTCAAGGCTATCTCTGCCTGCATCCTTTGCCACTGGCTGTCTTAGCCTGCTGCCATGTGCTAGGAAGGCTTCAGGAAGAAAATTGCTTAGGGACAGGTCTGTGGAGCAACTTGGTGACCTCTACCAGGTGTGACATGTTCTACATTTTATGCTCAGCTATGTTTTAAAACAAGTGGTTCTGCCTTGGTCTTTTCCTGGCCTCCTTAAGAAGAGCAAATGGTCTCTGGGTTACCAGCTGACTTCTACAGCCGTACTGGGACTGTCCTTGGGCAGCTACAGAGCCTCCTTTTGAATACTGAAGGGAGGCGCGTTCCTGGTTAGTAGAAAATGCCAGTGCAAACAGAACCCACAGAAAGCTTAACATAATGGAGTCTCCTTCCTGGGTGTCTCACAAATCCATTAACATCTGCACTAATGGACTCTCATTCTGAACTTTTTCAATCATATTCTAAAAAGCAAGAATATTTAATTTCACCAGACTCTCGCTTGCAACTATACACCTTCCTGTTTATTGCCTTTATTTATTGCTGAGTGTGCTATATTTTTACTTCTGCTGCTTTTGCCTATTAATACAATTTACCCCCAAAGGGCTAAAGAAGATTTATTTTGCAAATTTGCACTTGAACTTCCTGGCACAAAGTGATGCTGCTCTAAGGTTTCAGGACTGGTGCTGAAAGGTATTTCCCACAACACTTGTGAAATTTAAATGAAAACAAGTCTGCACTAAACTTTCGTTGCACTTCATATGGAATATTAGATTTATTGGATAATTTTGAGGCTTATTACAGTGGGATTTTTTGTTATTTTATAACCTTTGTCATTAATTATGACTCAGACACACAGATGATTTTTTTTTTTTATGTATATATACATGAATGAGTGCCTGGCAAGCTAGATATGAATATATTTATAGTTTGTTTCTGGACAATTGTTGTTCTGTTTGGATAGTAATGGAAAAAAGAAAAGGAAAGAGCCTAGTAAGAAAATATATTTTTAATTCTAAACTATCAGGTGGCTGAAAAGCGAGGACAGGAGGGAGGAAGCAGGAAGAAAGGAACCAGTGAATTGTCATAACAGAGAGGTGAAAATGTCACATCTAAAAGAAAATAAAAGCCATAGATTCCTTCTGTGTTTTTCTGAAGCCCTGAAACAATTTAAAGTATGAAATACTTAGGCTAATTGAGAGCATTATATTCATTGGCCCCAATTTTCTTTCTTTCTTTGTTTTCAATCCAGCCTCTCTCATTATAACCTCTTAAAATAAATAAATAAATACTCACTCTCTATAAATATCTGAAAGAGTCACTCTTATATAATAGCCCTTTTCTTGCAGCAAAATTTATCATTATAACAATACTGTAGTAGTTTTGCTGGCAGAATCACAGCCAATCAAAGCTATTACAATAATGGAACATTTCATGGTTTTGGAAATTAAATGTGTAACCATGGCACTGAAATGTCTCTTAAATCATATTTGGAGATGTAATTTTCACCAAATGATTTGCACATTATCTCATTCTATCTGAATTTTATTTTCATTAAAATTACACCATCTTTTTTTTTTTTTTTTTTTTTTGCTTCTGCAACAAATTGCAATAGAACTTCCATCTGCTTTCAGTTTTTGTAGGTTTGATCGTATTTGTTGAGGAAGCAGATCTAAACCCTGCTTTATCGTGAGGTATAATGTAACACTTGATTGATGGTCAAACTGTAAATTATCCCGTAAATAACTAGCAGGCTAAGTTGTAGGAGTGAGTAATAGTGGTATAGAAGTTAGTAGCAGTGCTATTTTTAATACAGAAGAAGATGGCTAATTTAGTCATTGTTCCAAGACCTGGAATCAGCTCCAGGCGTGTGAAACCACAGGAGTTTTACCTGTTAAAGGATCACAGGAGCTAGGTTTTTTTGAGTAAGAAAGGAGGGGAAATCTGGAAGTGTTTGTTCTCTGTGTGTACGCTGAATCTTTCCTGAGGTGTTTGCTTGCATCTGGGAGCCATTTCTGGTACTGAAATCATGCGAGATCTCCTCTTTGCTGTGTACCTTACCTCCTGCTTAGGGGAACTTCAGCATGTTTGTTAATATAGCTCCCTAGATAATAAAAAAGAAGATAAAGACTGAAAAGTACAGAGCAAATAAAAAATAGACCTGGGATACTACCACAGATTTCATGCTAACTTGTCGAGATCAGATGGAACATCTTTCCGTTGGAAAATGGAGTGTTAGTGAAGTGAGTGTTCACGGGAATATGTAGCTTTAAACAAAGTGTTGAATGAGGAAGCACAGAAAAACTCTTCTTGGCTTTCTTGTTTCAGCTAGGAGAAAATGTTTTTTCAGCTTTACAATTTTATATGAATATTTATACATTTTGTGTGCGTATGATAACAGAACATACGAATTTTAATTTGTGTTTTAGTAACATTCTCAAAACAAAATGGAAAAATCTAAACAAAACAAATAGTGATATCAAGCTAAAATGTATGGATTTTTCCAAACTATTCTCGTTACCCTTGAGAAAGCCAGGAGCTTGGATGTAAGCTGGGCACGGACAGACTCGAGGCAGTTCGAGCAGGAAGGCGAGCGCAGAGACACCGGGCAGGACTGCGTGAGTTGCTTCAGTGCAAATGATCCAGATTTATCAGTAGAGCAGTTGGGTGTTTTAGCCTGGGCACAGGTGCACTTGACTGCAGGTCTGCTGGGCTGTGCGTAACCACGATGCTGCATGGTGCCACGTAGACCCACCATCAAGGGACACGGTTGTAGTGGGGATTTCCTCACCTTTGGAGCAGCAATTGGGGTGCTCTTACAGGGCACCGGCCCACTCAGGGCTTGTTGGCTCTGGAAGCTTGTGCTCTCTCCGATCAGAAATCCCATCTGGGACCCAAGAAAATGTTTCAGACAAACTCAGAATGTACATACCTGCCAGAAATTTTGGGTTCGACTGATTGATGTTTTCTCTTGAAAAACAACTTTTTCAGAAAATGACCAACCAGCTCTGGTTTCACACCCTCTGATCTGTCATCTTTGATCTGTTTAATGAAAGTAGGGTTCCAGCAGTACTTGGCTTTTAAAAATTTTTTAGGCTTCCTCCTCTTTTCCTCTAGATTTCGGTCTTACTCGACTCATCTGCAGCTATTTTTCTCTCCTTAGGGAGAACCCTGATCCTGTTTCAGTTGCTTCCACAGAGGCTGCCTGCTGCTTTGCTGGCTTTTCTTTCTGCTCTTTTCACCAGAAGTGCCCATAACTAAGAAGTAATGGAGGAAATATCATCCAAAGCTGTTTTCAAATTCAATTCAGAATTAAACTGAGATTCAGAAAAGGTTCAGATCATGATTTCTGACAAGATCTTTGTCTGTTCCTTCAATGCTCCTCCTGACGTGTGTTTCCAGTATTGTCTGCAAGCTGGCAGTTGCAGGTAACACCAGCACCCAGGTCAATCACACTTCTGTGACTCTTTCCACGATAGATTTTGCTCTTGCTGACTCCTGTTCGTCTTCTGACTAACTTCTCTTATTTTTTCAAATTCGTAAATACTAGTTCTTTTCCCTCTCTCAGACACCACATCCCATTCCCCCAGTGAACCCAATTCTGGGATGCAACACTTTGACTGGATTTTTGGGACTGCGAAAGGTAACTGTTATATACAATATTTCATGTCGAGAAGGGGTAAAGACACGTTAAGGGTAAGTGAACTGTAGGGGAAATCTTCAGTGTAGTGTGTTTCGGTGCTTAAAAGCATTTGCAAATTTACTTGCTTTGATGCAGTAGATTGCAAGACATTTTATACATATCTTTTTCAGTGTGCCCATATGTTACACAGAGGGGAAAAAAAAACCCTCTAACTATAACTGGCAAGTGTTCAGAAACCACAGCTATTCAGTGTATTGCCTGGCCATTTTTAAAATGTATTTTGCACTTTTGGTAGATGTTGTAATGCATTCAGCACAGTGTGAAGTCTTGGCATAGATGCTGGGTTCTAAAATAAGATGAGCTCTGCCTTTTAAAAAGCAATGTTTGCCTGTGAAATACCTTTGCTATTAAGGGTCTTGGAGAAGGGGTCAGGAAATAGGGGTGATGATGCTGCCAGCAGCAAGAAACCAGATTTATTTTGAATTTAAAAAACATAATCCCAGCAATGGGTAAAGCCCTTCACAGTGAATGCTCAGTGGGCAGAACTGTGTCCTCTTCATATGCTAATCTCCTTCCCCAGATGCACACTTCTGAGCACCCAGACTTGCTCTTGCTTTGTGCAGACGAAGGTGGCCTGTGGTTTGGTGATGCGGGCAGAGGTCTGCCCCACCACCTGGCGCGTCGCTGAGCTTGGTTGCTCCTCTGCCAGCTGCACATCAGCAGCAACATCCACGGGGACGGGGCTAGGCTGTGGTAGGGGAGGTTTCCAGCGTTGTCTGGTGCCTTGGAGCCCTTCCTGGGAGCACAGGTGCAGGTACCACGCAGGTGCAGAGCACCAGTGGCTCAAGACCTGCCTGGCACTCACCTGGGCCAATGTCATCACATGGTTATCACTGTGTCAGAGAGCCCCAAGTCCCATCCAGACTTGGGAAGTCTTTCCAGCCTGTGTCAAGCTGGGGATTTATAGCTCCCTCCCTGGTTTTATTGTGATATGTTTTGTCCATTTGCTTTAACTGTCCTTGAAAAAGTCTGTGGAACCTCCACATCCTCTCTAGAGAGAAGTCAGACAAAACAGAGCAGGATCTTTACTCGAGCCCTGCAGTGGCTGCCCTCCAGGCTCGGTCAGTGCTGCAGCTCAGGAGAAGCAGCTGGGAGTTTTATGAATGGTACTTGAGGTACTTCTGCTTGCTGGTGCAAACTGCAATGTCTGTTCCCATATTGTTTCTCACAAGGTAAGTGCCAGCCCTGTTCTATTTTAGATATAAAATATAGTTCTCTTCTCCTAGATTACTCCCCAAGTAAGAAAGAGAATTTGGAGTGTAGTTTTAATGTGTTCTGCAACAGAAGAGATTACTAGGTACCAAGTGCCCTGGCCTCACGACATTACTGCACTGAGGATAACCAAGCTGGTGAAATCTGTACTAAAATGAGGACAGAGGAATGGCCCTCTGGTTATAGTCAGCACTGACTCTGAGATTCTCCTTTCGGCTTTAAGTAGCCTGTCCATTACACATCATGAAAACTTAACAAAATGAGTGGATGCAAACATAAAATACTGTAGCCCTTTCCAGCTTTTTCTTTTCTGCATAGAAAGTTTGTCCTTAGTGCATAGTCAGGTTGCTGTTACGTGGTATAGGAACACCCTTTTTCCTGCTCTGGGAGCCAGGGCACTTTGCAGCCCGCCTCTGACGCTGGGCGAAGCCCTGGTGGGGCGGTGGCTGTTGCACCGCGGGCGTTCTGCTCCGAGCTGCCGATCCTCCTCTCGGTTCAGTGTCAGCCTTGAAATGCCTCTTCCCCAGGCAGGGCTCCAAGGAGCTGCTTTGCGACCCGCACGCGCCTCCCGTGCCTCCTGCTCGAGTGCTGCCCCCCGAACCTGCCCGGGCGGCTCCTCCTGAAGCCTCCTGCTGCGGAGCAGCTCCTCCCCTCCTCCGGGTGGCCTGGCAGGCGGCGGCGCTTGCTGCTAACGGGGCTCCGGGCTCCGGCGGGGCGCTGCTCGGTGCCGGTGCCCTTCTGGAGGCAGCCCTGGCGCCAGGTGCCTCCTTCGGAGGGGATGAGCTGCGGCCCCTCACCGTATGAAGCAGCACAGCGGGGGCCGTGCAGCAGAGTGAGCATTTGCTTCTGCTGCCGTCCCTGCGCGGGGTCGCCGCAGGCACGGGAGCCGCGGGCGCGAGCGCCCCCCGG
>VZSV01000033.1:2760530-2810766 GCA_013398735.1 Nothocercus julius
CGGCCCCTGCCCGGGGCGGCGGCTCCATCTGGCCTCCTCTTTGTCTTGGGCGGCCCTGGGAAAGGAAAGCACGACTTAGCTCCAAAGCATTAAGCACAAAACCCTGGAACTTTATCCCCCAAGAACCATCTAACTCTTTATGGCTTAATATAAGCATGCCTGAAGATTGATGAGGAAAGGATGTTGCTCTTGTTGGTAATTACAAGTTTGCTCCGTTCGGTGTTTTCTGTTCTGGTTATTCTATTTCAGTATTTAGACTTTGTCTTAGGTGTGTGTAAATGCTTTGTGCTGCGTCAGGAGCTTTGCTTAGCTATTCATGTGCTCAAACCCTAGATGCTTATCCTTTCAGGCAGATCAAAGACATATGTTTGGGAATAAGTAAACAGGAAGAGAGAAATCTCTAAAGAGTGATGACAAAGTAAAACTTCTAAGTCACAAATATGCGTGCGTGCCCTCCTCATATGCACTGTTGCCAATGACACACAAATATATAATGATTGAAATCTTCTAGCTAATTGCAATGGCTATCAATCAACCTGGCTCTCCAATAAATTACTTTTCTCTTTTAGAGATAGATAAATTCCCTGGTATTGAAGGAAACAGGCTTTGCCAAAGAGAAAAAATACAGGAGTTTTGTTTTAAGAAACAAAGCTTTTGACCTGGATGATGGGGGTAAAAATGCAAAGTTCTTCCTCCTATACAAAACTAAGATTGTAGGAGCTAACTGGTGCTGGGATTCATTCAAAACTTTATGCTTCAGACATGAAGTGTTACAGGTGTAACAGGAAATGTGGTGAAATGCAGATGCTGTATTTACTTGTAGGTAGAGATATGTTGATAGATAAGTAAGATTTGGTTTAGGAATGGATATTTTTCGATACCAGAGTGTTGAGAATTCAGACAAAAAGATATTATTCAAATAGCAATGGGTCCACAGGAACAGGACTGTGATACATGTAACCAGGAACACAGTGGCACACACCAGTGCAGTACGGGGCTATGCAGAAAGCAAGGGAGCTAGCTCTGGATCAGTGGCAGCACAAAGCAAAGCTAGCCTGAACTCATTAGCCTGGGCATAGTGCCATGCTAATATATCTATACTGCTCCCAGGACCCGAGCTGATACCTCAGCCTGCTGCTATGCTGGGTACTCGCAACAGCTGGTGCAGAGATTTCTGCATTGTGTAGCGTAGACCGGCCCTGGGGTTTTCACACCAACTCGCTAAGCAAAGCAAAATGAACTAAGGGCAAGATACAGTGCGAGACTTTGAAAAGCAGAGATGTTTAAACTTGGGCTCCTGAATCCTTATTCATTGTCCTCAGGAGGAGTCCAATGCAAAGGTTATGGAAGTCAAGGAGAGTTTCTGCATTGCCAACTACAGGCTTTGGATCAAAGTCAAGTAATCAAAAGCCCAGAGTACCTAACAACTTCTACTGATGTCATTGTTCAACACCATTTCATGGTATCTGTAGAAAATAAGCTTGTTTAGCTAGTCAGTCAGTTTTTCTACTGTCCTGTGAATTCAACAGGAAAGGAACATTATTCCCAAGCTTCATTCTACCTTGGTTCATCTGGCAAGGAATGTATATATGCAACTCAAAAATAATGCCCCGCTCTCCCTTCTCAAACACAAGCAACAAATTGTCCATGGACAAGAAGTACATGGAGATGTTAATATTATAGAATAAGGATGTAGCTGTCCATCTGTTAAATATTTTTATTGCTATTTTAACTGGCTTAATTGTCTGCACCAACTCACTGTTATGAAGGCTGTAACTGCAGATGCCAACAAAAGTGAAGAGAGAGTTCACAGCATGAATCTGGTCCAGCTGGGCTTGGGAAGCTCTGAAAATTTCAGACCTGAACCTGCTGTCATATCCAGTAGTGCTCTAGTAAAGGGAATGAATAATCTGAGCTTGAGGTAGGCCCAGTAGTACTGCAAACAGTAGCCTGTGTGAGCCAACTGATACACTTAGAAAATGCTAATCTTCCAGTGGGAATTTGCCCAAGAACTGTTAAGTTTTTGCCTAGGAGGAGTAGGAGGCAGATAATTGATGTCTGAAACACATATATAATTTCAGATGTGAACTAGAGGAGGTCAGTTCCTGGGAGGAGAACGGTATGTGAGCAAGAGAGCTCCCATGGAACAGGCTCTAGTGTTGACAGGGGAGTCAATGGGGCAAAGCGGTCTCGGCCCAGAACGTGGGTCTCTGCTGCAAACAGGCCAGGTGATTTTTTTTAATGTACGGAGTCATGGAGCAGACTTGTAAAAATGGGTACTTCCTTCCTCATTGTTCAGTGAGAGGCCAGGATGATGTTGGGAAAGTACATAAAGAAAAGCATATAATGTCCTGTTGGGAATATAAATCCTTCTGAAATGTAATCCACAGGGACTGAAAAAATGAGGCAAGGGCCAGAAGTGTAATGGTAGGAGTGGGGGAGAGCTGTCTGTCAGGGAGAGACAGATATTAGATCCTCTTTCATTGCTAAAGAACTCCTGGCATTTTAATTTTTTAAACATTACTGAGCACGCTCAGGAGGTAGTTCAGAAATTAAATACTTATTATGTCAATTTTACAGCTGAGGAAACCAAGGGAGAGATTAAGTGCCAGGATTTTCTTTTAAGTAACTTGTGTTACACAGCAAGTCTAGCCTGAGATTTTCATATGCTAAGCTCATACCTCAGTACTTTTCCCTTTTTTCAAGGTCGTTGGTGTTACATTGATATAAAATCACCAGAAATCAGGGCTGATTCCCACCTCTTCATTGCTCCTTTGTTACTTATTACTGTTTTAGTATGTTTGACTTCGTTATCTGCTTTGGTCACTGTGTGATTCCGTGGAAATGATGACATACATTTATGGTGCTTTGAACTAAATGAAAACATTAAGTAGCATGATATATGCACTAGTAGAAATTGAAAAATGTCTTAAATATATTTTAATATAATGATGTAAAATTAATAGGCATATTTTCCAATTACATTTCTATGGTGTTGGAAACATGGAAGATAAATTTCCTTTAGGAAAGTCACTTCTGTAACTCTATTCACAGCTGAAGCAGGATCTGCGGAAATATTACCTGCAACAGAAATTCATGAGGTCTCAAGGTCAAATCCTTGTTGGGATATGGTGATACATGGTAGCTCAGCTGCTTTAAAATATATTTCTAATATTTCTAAAAATATTTAGCAGATAAAACTGTTATCTACCCAACAAAGATTAAAGGCCTCTGTGGTGCATTGAGGAGCACCAGTTGTCTGACTTAATGTGATTAAGTAAGTGCCAGGTCCCAGAAATCTGTAGGCTTAAAATTCAGATCATGCAACATCAATAAAATTGTGTTTGCAGTCTAAACAGAGAGCTATGAGCTGCCGTCTTAACAGTGGCAACTGTTAGCCCTCTAGTATGCCCCAAGCACTGTTAAGAAGGGAATATGGGAAGCTGATTTCATGAAAATAGGATTTAGCATAAATATGAATCTATGAGATCCCAATGCCCTGATGTGTAACCCTGATGATGACTTCAGTGCTTTGGAGCTCACAAGAAGTTCTTATTGAACATGATATTTTAAAAAATATCTTTGTTCTTTCAGAGTATAAACTGACTGGAATGTTTTTGATGAATCTGTTTTTCCCAAAGACAGACAGTTTTTTTGGAACCAAGTACTTTTGGCAAACACTTTGGCAAAGCATTTTGGAGGACTTTGAAAAAAGTATGTGGTCTATTGCACTTTTTTGACTTTAGCATTTTTTTTTTTTTTTTCATTTCAAATTGAGCATTTTCCTTCAGCTTTTCCATTTCATTTTCTCAGTATTTTATTGAGTTTCCCACGTGCAGGAGCTTGTTGTGGGGCTGTGGGGGAAGGCTGCTCCTGCCAGCTGCTTCCCCAGTGTTCTTCACTTGGGGTCCCTTCCCATAGGGGCAGGAAAGCCCTGGGGTCTCGTGATTAAAAGCAGCCTCTTTGAGACTGAGTTTGCCTTTTCAAAGGTGTGCTGAGTGATGAGCAAAGCCATTGCTTTCTTTGGAAAAACAGAATTTAAGAAGTGAATTTATAGCTCTTTGCACTTCAGCAGACAATTTTGTGGTCCCTCTTTTTGTGTGTGTGCTGATGGATGGCTATCTCTTTCCAAAGCAAGAACGGATTGCAGAGGTCACCTCTGCCCAAAAAATCTGCCGTCTCTGAGGCCATTTTGTAGCATGAAACAAAGTGCTGGAAAGCCCACAAAGATTATGTGATGTTTGTGGTGGTGATGGCCCCTCAAGAAGCAACGCTGCCTCCCTGCTCCCAGACTCTGAATCTGAAGACTCTTAGCTTGGGCTGGTGGGCTGTGGTGGTAATGCAGGGCCAGGGCTGGAACGAATGCACCAGCTTTATTAACCAGCACGTTATGAAGTGCTGAGGTCTCCTTGGTCCAGGCACTGAGGACAGGCTACTTATGGGCAGAAGGTCCTCAGTCTGCCATAGGTGCACCTGGCATTTGACAAGTAAGGTACAGAGGCAGTGCCATCCTTCCTTCTGGAGGGACTGGCTGCCCTAGGATTGTCCTTGCGTGTGACAGGACACCCGGCTGCAGGAACGATGAGGGAAGGGCAGAGACGGGAGCGTCTGTTGCAGGGAAAGAGGCCACTGCCTCTCCTTGCCTCGTGGTTCTACCTCTTTGCTTGATTCTATTATGTAAACAGTTACTTTTTTTGCTTGTTTGGAGCTTTGTTTAATATTTAGGGTACTGTTTACTGCTAACAGAAGATGTGTTGCTGGTATGATGTGGAATAAGCCAACACCTCTGGAAGAAACACATGCCTCCTTCCCCTTTGTTTGGTTCCAGATAACGTGGAAAGGCTTTCCACACAGTTGGCTGCCTCCATGTGTTCACGTTTGCAGAGCTGATGTCAGTGTTGTTTATGCTAGCAATAAATTTGCCGAGGTTTCGGAGGAGGTAACTGGAAGAATGGTGAGAACAAAAGATGCAAACATTTCTCCTCCTTTCTAATGTTGTTTTTCACGTATGCAGTATTAAGTGGCAACTGGTTTGGCATTTCCTTTGTTTTGCTTATTGGTATGCACGTCTCCGAGGCCCAGAACAATTCTGTGCAGAGATTTCCTCTGGTCTGGCTCTGCTTCTCATGAGGAAGCCAGTGTGGGTGAGCGAAGTAAATACTTGCTGCATTGTGAATATGGCCTTATTCCATAGTGCAAGCATAGAAGTTAGGGGTAATGATTTTCATTTGCTGTTTAGGAAATCAGTTTGGAAGTAAAACAAAAAGACCACACATGAATCATTTGAACTTCAGAATGGCTGATTTTACAATGCCTTTAAAAGAATAACAAGAGTGATCCGATAGATGATCCATTCAAAAAGCTGCAGTAAGGAAGGCAGATGCAAAACAAAACCAACCAAAGCCAATGGTGGTGTGAAGGCTGCCAGCAAAGTAAGCCTGTGGCAGATGCATGTGGGATTTACACAGAGGAATGAGAGTAGTAGTGCATATCTGCTAAGTATCAGATAAAATTCTGGATATTTCCTATGAAACCAGGCTTCATGTAAGCTGTAATCAAGTCTTTGTGATTCCTGTCATGCTCTTAGCTGGAGTAGTCCTTCATAGTAACTCCAAGGGTTACGGTTTTGATGAAGACAAGGTTGTAGGACCTTTTTGCTTGTCCTTATCTTTTGATCTCCTCGTCCAAGCTCCCAGGGCCTTGGGAATGCTCTGACCTTCCCAGTGCCTCAACGTGCAGTGGAGAAGTTTGAGGGGAGACCACGAGACCCCGGCGCGAAGCTGGCAGCAGCCTCAGAGCTCCCTGCTTCAGGCCATGAGAGGTCCAGCAGCACCGTGGGGCTGCCCGCACCCTTTGCTGGGCCACAGCGCTCCGGGGCTTCCATGGCTCTCTCCAGCAGTGAACTCTGTTAAGCAAAGAGGAGATTCGTCTAAAAAATGAGGCACTAAGTAGCCAATTTTATCCTGATAGTAGGTGTCTTCATGCTGACAAAAGCAGGACAGTTTTCAGGATCATATCCCCAGAAATGATGCCCTCATTTTGGAGAAGATAGCCCTGATTCCTCTGTCTTTCCTGTGCCATTGGGAAGTATTATTGTAGTGAAAGCTGACAGCTGTATTTTGTTTCATATCTATTCTGCTGGATCACTTCTGCTCAGCCTCAGATGTATTTGTATCAATATGTATATATACATTTGCATGCATTTGAATCTCTTTATCCCATCTGCTGTTCTTAGATATCTGAATGAAATAGAGAAAAGGAACTAGTGCGGAGGTAACAAGTTTTAAGATTGTTTTATTTGTACATGTTTAACCCATGAAGAAGCAATTACTTACTTGAAAAAAGTATCCAGTACTAAGGTGTTTGGGGGATATTGCAACCTACAGTTGTGTCTCCACCTATGTAACAATATAAATGAAGTAAGATATATGAAGAGGAACGGTAAAAGCGATTAGACTGGAAAGAGCATTACAAAATATTCCCAAGAGATCTGAAAACCTTAACTGTGAGAAATGAGAAAAACTGGGCTGCAAATTCTAAACTTCTCTACTTGTTTATGAATATTTTTCATTTCCGCCCTTTCTTTTTCAAAGCTTGTCCTATCTGGGTGTTTTATGAGTGTGCGCCCACTGCCTCCTCCTATTAACATCTGTTTAAAGTGAGATTTTTCTTGTTGCTATGTCTCATCCAGCAGCCACTGGAAACTTAGGCTTCTCTTGGTAGGCCTCAATGAGAAAGAAAAGACAACAGTAATTTGGAGAAAAAAAAAAAAAAAAAGTGTGTTTAGTATGTATACTTGGAAAATCACTAGCATTGTGGCAGTGCTGAAGGCTTTTACAGTAGCTGAGCTTAGACTGAAATTTCCTGTATACAGCCAAAATCATGCAGAAGAATCATGGTACAAATGAAAATCAGCCTCAGAAAGTTTCTAATTTAGCCAAAATTCTGATTTTGACCAAGAATTTTGCAGATTTCTTCTTTTTTCTGAGAGCAAAATTAATTTAAGTGTGTTTCAGCTGTACCCTCTGGACTTGAAGATGCTTCATTTTATGCACTTCATTTAAAGGGGTCCTTAAACTTAGCTGTTCTCATTTTTTAAAAGCCGTTAAAGAAAATGTTATACCCTCTTATAGGTCCACTAAGTCACTATAGGAATTTAAGGAATTAAATCCTGAAAGGCAGAGACTTACCAAAATGTGGAACCACACTCGTGCCTCACAGGGGCCCTGCTTCTGCAACGGGATCTGCTGTCACTGGCCCTTACCCTTGCAAAGATGTTGAGTAACTTCACCAGGCTCCTCATCTGCCTGCAGCATAGGGCGCTCACTCCGGGCAAGTGCACTTCATGGCAAGTCTACCGCAAAAGGTTATGCGCACGCACAGTAAAAGGAAAGAGACTACTGGGTTTAGTTTGTGCTCTGGAAATCAAATTTGTTTTCTTTTTTCGTTTTCTGAACTTCTCGCTTCAGGAAGTTTAGAGCCATTTGGAATCACAGGGCTTAGTTTGGCTGCTGTCAGGCTTTCTAAGCAATATTAGCGTATCTGTTTGATTGCTTCCCGTGAGGCCATTGATATGCTAAAAGGGGGTATTTGCATATGCAGTGGTTGTCATTTTGGCAGTAGGTAAAGGTCAGTAGGCAGGGTCTACTTCTACTTAAAATTGGAAGTTTGGCTGGGGATTTTGTAGGGGTCTAAAAGAATTAGTGAATGTATGTAACTTGATGAGAGCTTTGGGCCACTGCTCCTTATGCTTCCTTGAGAATCCTTGTTTATTTTACATCATTTTGGCCTCCTTGGCCAACGTAGTGATGAATCACCATAAGAAAGTGTGCAGAGTTGCTGATAGGACTTACACAGAAACCCATGTTGAGGAAATATGTTGAATCAATACATGGCAAAGCTTCCTTAGCCAGCCCAGTCTGTGGCTATGATGCCCACTTTTCAGGAAGCAAAGAAATCTGTGCATATTTCTATTTGATACTGTGCACATGCTGGCATGGTTGGAAATGTTTTTATATCTGTGATGTTGAATAAAGATGCTCATCTGAGCATTTTGTTTTGGCTGAGTCTGCCCTTTCAGGCCTCAATGTGTAACCTCTCCATGAATTCCTGAAATAAAGGAGTTGCCTAATGCAAAAGAGAAATTCCGCAGATATGAAACCCTTGGAATGTTTTCTACATCAGCCATTTCCTTTCTCACTTGTGCGATGGGTATGGATTGTCAGCATGATGTGGTATGCGGTAACCAATGCATGCAGGAGGCCATTAATCTTCTCGTTAGAGCGCTGCGCTAACGCACGAGGTAGGAGAGCAGTGGAATCCTGTTCAAACACTCTCAGCTTGTTCTGCTTATCTGGTGTGCGGCCCCGGTCCTCGGCCCCACAGCCTGAATCCTCTTCCTGTATGTGTCCGTGCGTTCGCTGGCGCTTGGGCTCTGTGGGAACAGCCAGCTCGTGGAATGTAGTAGTCTTTATTGGTAAGATTCCCGTTATTGCGAAGGAGTTTTGTACCATCCTCTGCGCACCCAAGGTAAAGAGTATGATGGAAACAAAAACAATTAGACCTGACCTGGCAACCGTGGGATTAAAATGCCTAAGTGTATCTGATGTGCTCTTAGAGACATGGGTTTATAAGGTCGTTACTTTATGGATCAAGATTTTATTCTCTGGTTTGCCAAACTCGAAGCTCGCAGAATAAAGATTGGTTGTACTGCACACCAGTAAAAAAGCCCTTGGTCAAAAAGGAGCAGACTCCGAAATGCTAAAACCTTGGAAGAAAAGTGATTTATTAAACTTTTTATTTCCACTGTCTTTGCATTTATAAGCTATCACACTGTATAGAGTTTTTCCCTACAATGCTAATACTCCCTCTGATATATGTTGGTATATTTTTTTTCTACAGTTTCTAAAGACTGAGGCTTTTAGCAGTTTAATCCAAACCAAAGCATCTTTATCATGGGACTTGCCTTTAATTCTCTCTTAGATGCTTTTTCTCCCTGTATGCCAAATTAGCTATTCTGAAGGCATGCATTCTTAATTAACATTTTTTTAATCAATGACTGGATTCTCAGGGGGATTTTTTTTCTATGCATCATTATTTTTCTCTTTCCACAGCAACTTCACAAGCAGATTAAATAAACAGAAAGAAACACTTTGTGGATTTTTCTTGTGACAGCCTGCAAACCTGTGAACTTTTTTTTATTTATTTTTAACTTGAAGCTGCTAATTGTAGAACTGTATAATTAATGCATTATCCATGACAACAAGGTTACATGGTTTGTATTTAGCAATGAGGCTTTTTCTGGAGGGTGGAAAAATACGTAGCGAAAACTTATGGAAACACTAAGCTGTTCTTCACCATGCTGCTTGACGAGCAGTCTCAGGCTGTGTTAGAGCACTGAGCCTAATCTGGCTCTAGAGAGGTACCCTTAAAATCGGCTGGAGCGCTGCGAGCACCGTGTAGCCCTACAGCTCCAACCTGTAAGTTAGCCTGACACTCTCAGGGCTGGAATGTTTGCACTGCTAATTGGCACATTCCTACTTAGATTTGGTAGGACATGCTGATTTGTAACATGACTCAAGAATTTACTTCTTAATGGATAATGCCTCCCTAAATCTTCCTGTTCACCAACCTCCTTTCTTTATTGAGTCTGTCTACTGCTCATTTAGCATTCGTAATATTTATTATCTTGACTTCATTCTGATTGTTTCGCATATTTTCCTGTGTTTCAGAATTTCTTTGCTCCCTGACCTGTTCATAAATCAAGTATGTGTTGGCATCTGTTGGTAATGATGGAATGACTTCCTTATAGCTTGGAGCAAATTGATGTTATATCAATACTGACTGTGTTATTACAGTTGTAGAAACATTTTTAACAAATCCAATGATGCCTTCTGTATTCGAAGATGAAATACAGTATATCTAGGGACTTATTTGGGAACTGAACACTTGATGACCCCAGAAATAGTTTGACCTCTTCCATTACGAAAATTAGAAGGTGACTTGTGACTGACACATGTTTCAATGCATCTCTGAGTTCAAAAAGATTGTTGTAAATGCCATGGATTTGAGTCTGAATTGGTATTTTTGACAAGTTATGTTCATGACATTTTTGACTCTGCTTGAAGATTGTTTCATTCATCTTGGTCATAAGAGTTTAGTGTTGGAAAAATTGTAGAGCATCTGCTGGATGAGTTCTGCAGTTATCACAGTTGTCATTGTGCAGGTGTAGCTCCTGACTTCTGACAGTTTCTTGGTCCAACTGTTTGGTCACAGCTCCACAGTGAAATACTGCAGAAAAATCTTGGGCTCTCAGGCAAACTTTCCACTGGGTTTGCTCTTTCTGTGCTGCTGTGAAAGTGCTGCAAACTCTGCAGATGGCTGTGAGGGTGGGGACTAACCCTGGTCTTTTTTTTGTCCTCTTAACAGTTTTCTAGTGCTTAATTTGATTGGCTTTTACCAGAACTTCTTTTCTGGTGGGCCAAGGCCTTTGCTCATCTGTGGTTGAAGAGGGTGTAGGGAGACACTGAGCATCACTCTGGGAGAAGGGAAACGTTATTCTGCTCTGCTTGCTTCCTATCATCGTATGTCTATAATTCATCGCCTTTGAGAACAGTCTTATCGCAGCATCAACTCATTAGTGGTTTAATACAGGATAAGCTTATTAGAGGTAATCTGTTTACTGAATGTCCTTACCACAGAGCAATCTAGTTAATAGAATCTTTTGAAGCTTTGTCTTCTGGATATATCTTTTAAACTGATCCCTGATTATTTATCTGTATCTATATCTCTAGCTTCTTTTCTTTAGACTTGTAGCTGCTTTGGCATAAAATTACAGTGACTGGTGAATTTGCTGATAAACTAAATACTCTTCCAGGGAAACAAGGCAAACCAACACCAGTCTGTAATATGCTTGCCAAATCAAAGAATTCAGTCTGTTTGTAGTTGTTTAGACTTAAAAATAATTTTCAGTATTATCAGGGCAAGATTTTCTGAAGAATTACTTTCATCAAATGTTGTCACAATTCTCAGCAGTCCTCATCACACAGCAGTCTGGATATCCAGATGTTTCCTATCCAGCACGCTGACCTCCCTGAGAATCTGGCCCACTGCTTAAGATGTGCAGAAGAGGAAATGGATCCGGGCGATCCATCTTCAGATGGATAGATATCAGTGGAGAAAACTTACAAGCTATTGTACTAAAAAAGACAAGTGAGGAAAATGCACTATGAAAGAAAAGTTGAAGAATGAAAAATGGAAGCCATCAGAAAAGCAGAATAGTGAGTCCATTTTGCCATTGGATCTTTCTGGAAATAGCTCAATGCAATTCTTCACTGGCAGTTCAAAATACTGTGTATGTCTATCTTGACACAGGAGCAGCTATCCAGTTACTGTAAAAGGCAGTATTGTGCTAATAGCACAGTGGGGATGGTCTGTATTCCCCTTTTCTCATGGCAGTTTAGATGCATTTAGAGCAGAACAACAAATTGTTAAACAGCCTTTTCCTTTATAGAAAAGAGAATCTCAGATTTACCAATAACAACAGTATTTTAAGTGTCTTAAGAGGTACTGTTTTCTACAAAAAGTTGAAAGTTTGAAGCATATATATATATAACTGATAACATTTTTGCTCTGATAAAGGTTTAAAGTAAATTCGACTCTTGTAAAAAATGTTATGTACACTCTTGTACTTTCTGCTTGACTACTCTTTTCTCTGTTCATGAAGCTGGATCACAAGGATCTAACCAAACTGTCTGAATTTTCTCAAAAGCAGGTACAAGAGTGAATAGGCTGGAGCCAAGATTTGTGTACGAAGATGGTATTAATTGAGACATTGCTCAAATAATGAGCCATCTCATTTTTGAATAGAACAGCTTATTTCGTAATGTGCTAGGCAAATTCCACGAAGTTCGTTCCTTGTAATGAAAAGTGTATTTGTAGCAAAGGATGCCAAAACTATTGTGTACATTAAGAAAAAAAGAAAAAAAAGAAAAAAAGAAAATAAGCATTTCCCTGCCAATGTTTTTTAGAAATGCAGTACCCATTCTTTTGGCATTTCTCAAATGTTGAGTAGATATTGCTACCCCATCAGAATATGGCTGCTGATGCTGCAGGACAGCAGAGAAGCTGGTCTTTGCAGGCACTTTAAAGCTACTATTGAATTTCTGTAAGTTCAGAGAAATCTAGTACCTCCAGCCTGTAAAACAAGCTTCTCTGTTTGGCTTCATTCATGTTTAGTCTGTTTCTTCTTGGCAAAAGCTCTTCAGTGACGGTCTCCACCAGAATGACACTAAAGTATTTTCTTTACTTGCCATCTGTCTGGACTGATTGGAAAAAGTAAAGTGGGTCTTGTTTAGAAAAATATATAAGCAGTACATTTGGCAAAGAGTCTGTAATAGATGTATGAAAACCAGCTGGGTCCAGCTCAGGAGGTTTAAAAAAAAAAAAAAAAAGTTTTATTACAGAGACTTTTCATGTACAAGTTTATGTATTAAATGTGTTCTTTCATTTCATTCTCGCAAAATGTGACTACATAAATTAGCTATAGAATTTAATTAGTTTTGTTTGTGTTTTCCCAGGCCACTTAGAATAGAATAAGTGTGAACAGAGATCTGATTTTTCCAGGGTTGCCAGGTAAGCACAGCACTTAAGAGTAGCAGAATAGAGTTCAAAGCTTCTTAAACTCTTTATTTCAGCTTCATTCACTGAGGCACTTAAACACATCTTAAGGTTGGTGCATTGCTGCACTGGTTCTGTTTTTTTACATGCGTGTCTGACAGGCCTGCGGGTCTGTGCGTTTTTATAAACGATGATTGTAAACATCTTCCTAAAGACAGCTTAGGGTGGCAGTGAAATCCAGCTTACCCTAATGCTTTCTCCAAATATGCATGTTTGTGTGTGTAGACGTTAGTATGTGTATAGAGAGCAAGTACAAGCATGCTCACATGATGCGTTTTCTCTCCAGCTGTGTGAGTTGCTCTGTTTCACCCTTACAAGTATTCAGAATCCATCATGGTTAGAGGTCAGATTTTGTCTTTAAACTTACTATGTTTGGCCCAGTCTTTTTTTCCCTTCTACTTTGAACTCTCCGCAATTGCCTTCTGCTGTGTTTTTACCATGAGAGTTACTCCCTGCCTTTATTGGCTGAACCTTTCCTGTGGTGAGTGTGCAGCTGAGCAAAAGCTGCTTTTATGGTTTCCAAACAAGAGAGGGATGCTGAATTCTAACGGCAGGAAAATCCCTTTTTTTTTTTTTTTCTTTTTTCTTTCTCTCTTCTGAGGTACGTGTTGATCCCTGGTGGGAACTGCCTACAGTGCGGCCATCATAATGTTCCTGCTTGATCACCACTGCCTCATTATTGTTTCCTGTAAAAATAAATCAGTTTTAGGAGGGGAAATTTCTCTCAGGTTCTCAGGATTTTTGTTGTTGTTGTTGTTCCTTCAAATCATAGTCTTCTATACTTCCAGTTATTGGGTCTGTCTCTTTGTTATATATACTTTATTTACACATAATAATTGCAGCAGGATTATCTAAAGGAGAATTGATTTCCCTCAGGTTGAAATTCTGCTATTGCATCAGAGCTAGAGACTAGTCCAGTTTCTGGTTCCAGGAAACTGAAGAAACTGGACTATATCCTACTGAAACACAATTTTATTTAGCTTGTGTTTCACAATCAGAGAGAAACAAAATTGTAACCATCTGAATCTGTTTTTAAATTTCATTTTAAATTTCAAGTTTGTTTTTTTACCTATACAATTGCTAACATCTTTAACTGAACTATAAATATTTTGCACTGTTCTCCTGTTTTTCTTTTCTGAGATTCTATTTTTGGAAACATTACTCATGTCAAGTGCTAATTCCTCACTGAAATAGGTACTGCTTAGGCCTCACGGATTAGGTCTTGTCTATTATGGGAGGAAGATCTTCCTTGCTTGTGCATGTTTGACATTGTTTCTGTGATGTCTTCTGACATATGAGGAGTAAAGACTGGTTATGGATGAGATAACTAACTTTAGTCTTCTGATTTGGAAAGTGTAAAGCAATAAGGTGAAGTTCAACAATCCCTTCTTGATTAGCACAGACCATGGCAGCAAGTGATGCACCTGGAATTTATTTATAAATAGGCAAATGTGTCTACTGAGGTACTCAACAGTGTTGTGCTGTCAGGGAGCTAGAGACATCTGTGTAAGAATTACTGGCAGAGATTGTACCTGCATCTCCTCTGTGACTGGATTTGCAGGTGGGATTTTTGCAAGTGCAAATTCTGTTGTCCAGAGCCAGATGCAGCTGTTTTGAAACTTGCCAATACATTGATTTTTTTCCTCTTGGGGCTTTGATTAACATATAATTATTTTTGCCATTGTGTTTATTTTGCAGCATCTGTTCTACATGACATGTTTACTTTTTCTCATCTCTTCTCTGTTGCATGTTCCCACTTAGTACTTTTCAAATATTGCCTGCTGCACTGGGTGATTCATGTTTTTGCTGGACCTTATTAGCTCAATTTACTGCTTTTACTACTGTTAGCTTTCAGTTCTAATTTAGAGATTTATTCTGCCCTCCCTCATTAAAAGTATTACTCTTGGTACATAATGTTTTCACAAATGAGTCAGTTAACTTTTGTAGAAGGAGAAGCTAATTTTCTTAGAAATTTTATGTGTCCATACGGAGTTTGATTTGTCCTCATTACACTTGTTTTATGTTGTTGTAGTTCTACCAATGTCAGTAGAAATTTATGTAACAGAGTTCTTTCATCTTGATGATACGTGGTAAGATGATACCGCACCCTTTATGCATACAGTAGGATAGGATTATGCATTGAAAACACTGATGGTCCACGCTCTGGCCAAGGCCCCACAGGATATAAACAATATAAACTGGTATGGGTCAGGCAAAACTGCTCTGATTTTCTGCAGCTAAAGATCTTGCCACTGCACTTTCATATCTTCACATCCACTTTACATCCATCCAATATTACTGATCACTGGACAGTAATAATATTGCTACTTCTTTAGATGTTGATTGATATCATTTTTTTTTGTGCATATGGGTAAACTAGATTCACTATCACATAGGAGATTGGATCATTACAACAGTAAAAGTGAAGAAATAAAGTGTACCTAACTAGATAAATACCAAGGACATGATTGATTAGAGAGGTAATGGTATGTGCTTTCATTTCAGAGCAGAGACAAATGAGTTTCTGCCCACATATTCTTTTGAAGAAGGAACTCAGTCTTCCATTGAAAATCCATCCAAAGGTGAGGAATATTGTTTATGCTTTTTAAATAACTATAGGAACATAGAAAAGTTACGAGATAACGATATTTTGGATAGACATATCATGGGCAGAGGTATTACAAGTGTTGATCACAGTGTTCTGCTATTGCATTTCAGGTTAGTGTTCAAGAACAATGTTGACTCAAGTGCCCTTTGGGTAGAGATGGCATTTTTGATAAATTTTGCATAGTAGTTTATGAAATGAAAAGAGAAAGACTAGCATGAGATCAAAAAATATTGTCTATTTTTTTTCTCAATTTTGTACTTCTGCGAAATTAAGCCTAGTCTTACAGAATGCAGTAAAAAGAAGGAAAAAGAAGGAAACTATGAGTGATCATTTCCTACCATGATTATTCCACTTCCACTTGCCCCCCAAATTCTTGGTGTTTGCTCCTTTCTGTTGGTGCAAAAGTGTATACAAAGGGTCAGTTGTTTATTTCATTTTGCAATAGTTTTGTGGACTATCTTGTTCAGTGTCACAGAGCACAAGGTACTGAAGAACACTGGTCCATTTTGTCTCCTCAGCAGTACATTGGATCTGTCTTTTGCACTCTACATTCTCTTTCTGTAGAAGGCTGAATCAAGTTCAAGATCACAATCCTTATCTTCAAGGCATCCTGTAGCTTGGTCTCAGACTATCCAGAGGATCTCAAAATACTTCAGAATAAAGATTGTTGTTGTATTTGTGTTCTCTACTGTAGTGGTAAACATTTCTTGGAGTCTGCTCTAGGACTGTGAGGTTGATTCCCCTAAGAATTGCACAGCTTGTAACTTTTTAAATGCAACTTTTCTTCAATCTTCAATCTTAATGTTTCTAACATATGTTTCTATCATGTAGCTCTGTATCTATAAAGCTACTGCTCTTTCCCTTACCCAAGGAATCCACTGAAGGCAGAACTCCTTTAACCAATCAATATTATGCTGTAGTCACTGTGTGCTTCCTAAAATATATTTGGAACATTTATTCCTCATTCAAAAACGATCTAAATCTATTACTTCTCATTATCACTCTTGATTTTTCCACAGTCCTATGAGATTGTGTCATATACACTCTGTAACTACCTGTATACAAGTGTAGAGTGAAAGTGTAGATGGGGTAAAAATTTTAGATAATGTAGTATTATTTTGACAAAGACCAAGTTGCCTTTCTCAATATTAATTTATAACTTGGCTTTGAGCACAAAGTTGGACTTTAGACCTCCAGAAATCCTATATGGTTATATTTTTTCTAAAAATCTATGTTCAATCTCTGCATCAGTGAAATAATTTAGCATTAAGGTATTACTGGCTACTGACACTTCCTCGGGAGCTCTACTGGATAATATAAAGACAGAAATTTAACAGGAACCACGCTCTTTCCAAGAGATATAATGTTTCTTTTAATGAATGAAGATCTGCAATGTTAATTCTCTGAAAACATGCAGACCACTTAAAAATCCATTTCTCCTAGACTATATCAGTTATCTATTCTTGCAACTGTTCTTGACAGCAACATTGCTGTCTTCATCCTTCAGCTTTATAAGCTGAGCATTAAGTTTGATCCAGCTCTCTTCCTGAGTTCCCTTTTCTGAAGGATATAACAGCATTTTCCTGCCTAACATGTTCAAATCCTGACCTTCCCCACCATCCCCGTAAGTAAAGACCATATGCAGACTCTCATCTTTTCACATCTGTGCTACTGGGAAACCTCTTGGAAGCTGACAAGTGCAATTGGGCTTCCCTCTGTCCCTGAAACAACAAATGCCAGAAGATGCAGCTGCAAAAGTCATTGTTTGTTTCAACTATATCAGCCCTTCACCTTTTTTTTTTTTTTTTTTTTTTTCTTTCCATTACTCCCAAACTACCAGTGCTCTCTATTAAAAATTTTGTTAGCCTATTTCTGCACTACCTGTCTGTGGAGGTAGTGGTAAACCCAGCAGGATTGCAGACACCTAAGAAGACCGCAGTGCCCTGCTATGGCACTAGCACCATGTGCATTCCCGGGATGCTGCTGTGGTTCTCTCCGGCTCCTCTGAGCAGAGAGAAGCCACCATGTTTTCTGAGCTTATCCCAATTCTGTCCTATTGGACAACAAGCTGAACATGAGCTAGCAATGTGTCCTTGTGGCAAAGCAAGCCAGCATATGGGAATGTTTGCAGTCATTAACATTTATAATTTATGGTAGCTTAGTCTACCCACAGTGTGGCTCTACAGAAAGCAGGGAAGCGTGTGCAGTACATTATACAAGCTGGAACAAATGGAGTAGGACTGCTTTGTGTGTGTGTGTGTGTGTGTGTGTATGTGTATGTGTGTGTGTGTGTGACAGTATACAGTGTGCCTTAGGAGAGACTTGTAGCTATGAATGGCCAGGAGCAGGAACCCAAGAAAAGAATGGAGGAAATAGAAGCTATGTCCTTGTGTCTGTACTTCGTAATGTTCATCTGTGTAAAAGCCATCTCATGTTCTAGCTTTTTGATCTTGGAAAATAGGGAGTGGAGATTTCTCTCTTTGGCTTGCAGAAAGCTAGACTTCTTATTTATTTATTTTTCTTTCCATGCAGGTTTGAAAATCCAGCTGCAATTTCTTGCGATTCATCCAAACCCCACTGTGGAATTTGGGTCATGACAAGAAACTACAGCTGGTTTTGGGTGCTGATGCTGAGGTGGTTAGTAGTCCCACTGTCCGTAGGAGTAAGCAGGGATGGGTGCCACAAACTCAGGATAAACCCTGGTTGGCAGTTAGGTCCTGGTGAGTGTTGTGGTTGCTGGAGCTGCTTAAGGACTCTGGAAACTAAATGGTTCTTCCTATCTCCTCTATTGCAATCTGTTGATACCACAGCACCACAACATAGTGTTGCCGAGATACATGCAGACATAGCATTCTGCTTGCACCTCTAGTAGCGCTGGCATCAGTGCTCGTGCTGGATGGACACCAAGGAGGCTGTCAGAGCATTTGACAGATTTGCTTTCCTGCCTAACCTGGGAGGTCACCAACACCCTAACAGATAATGACAGACTTGTCACAAAATCTTCCTTGAGTTTAGAAAATGCTTTGCTTCATGATCATCAAGGAGGAAATACTTAATTGCTTCAGTATCTGGATTGTGTGCATGGCACACAGGCTGATGCCTTAAGGGTTCAAAACGTTTTGCAGGGAACATTTTTTTTTCTGAGGTACTCTTTTTTCCCCCTTGATTTTTTGCCTGCTCCATGGTTGAAATCTGAGACTCAGAATAAAGATTAAGAGGAAGATGAGAAACCAAATGACGAGAAACCCATCTGATATATTGGGGAACAAAGGCACTGGAGACCACACAGTAGTTCAGCAGCAGAGCCAGGGGTAGCTTCAGATGATCCAACCGATGTGCTTTACTGATGGGAACATGCCATCTTCCTCCCTGATTGCTTGATCCGCATGAGCCCTTCCAGGTCCCAGGGTGAGAGATCCTCATATGGCATCCGAAAAGGAGGATTGCCGCTAATTCCAGCGCATTTTATTTGCACATTGAAGTACTTAGCTGAGGAGCTTTTCTTTTTCCAGTTGCATTCGCAGGAGGTTTGGTGGTAATAGAACTGTCTTCTGGCCTCTGCCAATTTTGTTTTCCAAAAGAAATATCTGAACGAGGAAACAATGACTACAGAGGATATGTGAACTGTCTCGAATCTTGCAAGAGTCCAGGCTTTAAAAGGAGAGAGAGGATTTTTAGCATGGCTGATGGACATATTATTGGGAATAGAGGCATGAAAATGGGCAAAAGAAAATCTAGGCTGAATATCAGGAAACACTTCTTCCTGCAGGGTAGGGTTACCTCCCTAGAGAGTTTGGTGGAAACATACTTGCTTGATATATATTTATTTTTTCAAAAAACACAAAAACTTTGAAAACAATTTCCCCTCAGCACAAGACCTACTGTATAACTGAGGAGGTATTTGGTAAGACATTTTCTGCCTCCCTTGTTCTTGTGCCTGCCTCTTTGTTCAATGTCAAACGCCTGTGCTAGTTGCCAGGCTTACGCAACGCCTGTAAAATCAGGTATGCCTGTACGGCTGTTTGAGCGAAGAGGGAAAATATGTTGAAGTATGGGAAAACTGAGAGTCATCTGGAAACTTGGTGCGTGCAGTTGCCAGGTTGGGAAGCCGAAGGTGATGCTCCAGCCTGGGATTTCACAGCATCTTCTGAGAGTCCTCCGTGGGGCTGGTACCCTAATGATCTTAATGATCCTGCCCTGCCCTAGGGGGCACCAACAGTCTTAATGGTCCCACCCCACCCTCGAGGGCACCAACGGTCTTAACGGTCCCGCCCCGCCCTCGAGGGCACCAACGGTCTTAACGGTCCCGCCCTGCCCCGCCCTCGAGGGCACCAACGGTCTTAACGGTCCTGCCCCGCCCCGCCCTCGAGGGCACCAACGGTCTTAACGGTCCTATCCCACTCACCAGCATTTTAGCCCCGCCGGGGCTGCTGCTGCTCTCCATGCTGCCGCAACACCCTCTTCTCCCCCTGCGCCCCTGCTGGGCCCGGGGCTGCCCCGGGTCCCTTGGGACCCCCTGCCATGGTGCCATCACAAGTGAGTACAAGGCTGTGGCTGCCGGTCTGGGCTGCACTGCAAAGGCGCTGCTCACCATGATGTGGCTGCAGCAGCCTGTGTTGTAGTTTAAATTCAGAACCTTTTTTTAAAAAATATTTATTTTGGGGTCATTTATTTTGTTAAATCAATTCAGATCCGTGCAGCAGAAGCAGGCTTCAATCCCAATTGCTTGAGCACAAAGAAAACAGATACCTCACCGAAAGGGAAAAGGACCGTGTTTTGTCTGCCGAGTTGCGGGCTCCGCAGTGGAGGGGGGAGCACAGGATGGCAGCCAACTAGGCCAGACTGTAACCTGCCATAAACTCGAGGTGTCTCCCTGTAGGAGTGCGGTAAGGACTGTTGGGTTTTGTCTAATTTTGGTATGAAGTCAACTTGCAGCAGCTTCGGCTTAAGCTCTCTCATCAGCTCCTTTCCCTCTGATGCTTATTAACCGTGGAGTTGTTGTTTTAATTACGTGATTTACAGCAAATGACTGAAAAACACAAGTGTAAAAAGAACATGAATCTTCTGCAGGTCTTGAAGGTGCTGATGCAGTTACTGGTACCTTAAACAGTCATCTCACGGAACAGTGACTGTTTAAAATCTGTGCAGGATGTAATATTTAATCCTGCTGTATTGCATGAATATTGTATTGAGTGTATTGCAGAAAGCAAGCTGAACCTTGCTTTTTGATTCAGAAATTTCCAGGCACTTCTGAACAACAGGCTCACTGGAACTAGGGGAAGCAGAGGAATATTCTACATCCCTTTAAAAGAAGCAATGGAAAAGAGACATTTTCAAAACAATGCAAACTCTGATGTTGTACATATTAACAATATTATTAAGAAAATCTCAATGCTCTCTCCCAAGCTTTACTAGAAGCCCCTGTCTGTATTAAAAAATACAATACAAAACCCCTTGCCAGTTATTGCAAGCTGGCTGTGTGTGCTCCAATATGTAAGAGCTTCCTGAAGCCTTTCAGAGGTTTATTTAGAATCGGAGAGAGCCAATGTGCTTCAGAAGCAGACACAATATTCTAAATTTAGTTCATATAATAGACATTGAGTACTGCTACAGTGACCTGGTGAGGGGAGGGGGAGGCAAAATGAATGCAAAGTCCTTGTTAAATTTCAGAGAATCTATCTTCGGATGTATTACATAAAATCAAGGTCAAATGTTGGGAGTCGACTGCTCTACTTTGCTTATATAGCTCTAGTTTTAAATATGTTAGGCCGCATATCAACTGTATGGTCCTATGCAAAAAAAGTGTAATAATTCCTGTTCAGTCCCCTGTGGACATTACTTCATTTAACAAAACCGTGAGTAAGTGGAGCACATTTTGGCTGCTTGTGTGACAGGTGGAGGGGTGAGATTTTTTTACCACAGTTTTTTACTGTTTAGCAGGCTGAGTTCTTACCACAGATGGGAAGAATTGTCATCTCTGTTTAAAGGTGAAGTTGTAAGTTTAGCGGCATAATTATGTTGCAAATGCCCACATCCTGGCTAATATCTAGGTCTGTGCAACTTTTTTTTTTTTTTTTTTTTTTCTGTTTTTGACTGGGTTTGAAACACAACTTTTCCTTATTATTGTTAGAAAAGGCTATAAATCTATTTAAATGTCTGGGCTTAATAAATAAATGCATATATTTTCCAATAGCAGTGGCAAAGGTGTCTAACCATATGTTGGGGTCTTTGTTTAGAATTCACAGATGTGACTTGGTTAATTTAATAGCCTCCCTCTGCAAGCTGTCAGTCAACTGGATGACTCTCAGAATTCAAAATTATTTTCTTTGGTAAAGGTACCAGAATCTGGTCCTTGGCCCATCTTTTACAAGGATTATAATAGGAACAAGAGTGAGTCCTGTTATCCTATAAAAACAGGTGCTGCAAATATGTGGTTCCCTGGGCTTTCTTTTTTGCTTGTTTTTGAGAGAGAAATGCTAAAGAAAAGGCACCTTTGCATTTTATATGACTTATTGCAAATCTCGATATATAATGATTCTAGTTTACACCAATGATAAAATGTTGTTAGAAGTTACTGATATTTTGTAGTGGAAAAGTACACTAGCCACACAGAGGGTAGGAATGGCAGTCCTGTTTTAAGATGTAAGAGAAAGCATGCAAAAGAGGAGAAATTCAGAAAAACATGACCCAATAAATTTTTTTGAGGAGCAGTGGGGTCAAGCCCATCCTTGAGTTCATGCAAATGGTCCACATGCATTTGTAAGTCCCAGGAAATTAATGGAGTCCCCGAAGGGAATGCATTTCAAAATCATTTCAAGTCTTTGAAAACATTTTTTGCCATTTTAACCATTTCCCCCATTAGTATCAGCCTATCTGGACTTTCAGATACTATTTGTTCAGTGCTCACTTCATCCTTTTAATAAAATAGTTTGTCTTTCCAAAGATATGCCTATTTCCCACCTCCCCTTCTTGAAAAGGAGGAATGCTTGACAGCTCTTTTCTTTCCCTTTCCTCTGCTCACTATGCAGCAAATGATCAATCTTAGCTGACTGATGTTTTTAGAAAAATTGGAGTCATAAATGTGTCAGTGCTTAAGAAAAGCGTAAAATGTTTCTTGCATTTGCATAGGTGGGAAATCAGACTTTACCTAAACATACATGTGGTTAAGGAAAGCATAAAAATAAAACTGATTTTGTAACAAGAAAATTACAAGGCAGCTCTTTGAAGGAATCGGGTGACTGACTTGAAGAGAATTGCATGAATGGCCACCACTGTGACGATTTAAGCGGGCAGCTCCTTGAGAAGACATGGGGTGGGGGGCCTAATCCTGGATGCAGCTGCAAGCCCTTATCCTCAGACCTCTTTTTACAAAGGGGACTCATCCTGCTTTCACTGCTGCAGGTTCGGGCCTGTTGTACTGAATATAACATATCTTCTGCAAATGGGTCGGCAGCTATGTATTTTCATCTTTTCCATATTTTTTGGTATGATGTATTTACCATTATTATAAGGAAAATTCCTTATCATAACACACTGTGATTCTTAAGCCTGTACAGGATAATGCTTTTCCTAGTGGCATTTTAGCAGGCTTTGCAAACAGTAATCAATCAGTAAGCTTCCCAAGGCCTTCTCCTCCATTCTCTTGACTGCACAGTTGAGGAACTAATGGCAGGAGTGTCGAAAGATTTGCCCAAGGTCACACAGGGAGTTGGTAGCAGATTTTTTTATATATTTTTTAATCCCAGACTCCTGTTTCAAACTTCAGACCACACGACTTCCATATAAGTGTGTTTTATGTGTTTATGTTTTGGGCAGGGTATAAGGAACAGTCTTGCCATAGTGACTTTCTGGGTCAGTGACTATGCCTTTATTAATTATAAGCTTTCCAAAGCCAAACGTCTGTAAAGTACAAACATGAGGGATACTTCAAGACTGAAAGCTGATGGAGCAGGGATGTAGATTCCTTACCCCGGGTAAACCACTGATGTATTCCAACATCATCTGGTTTGCCACCAACCAGCAAGCTAGTGATGGTGGCACTGGCTTGCAGTCAGTCTGTGCAAGCTATTTGTTAATGTTGCTACAACAGATATTCATTATAAACTACAGTTACCCACAGTTTACTCTGTTTATACAACCATTTAGTGGTTATTTATTAAAAATAAAATTTATGTATGGTTATTGGAAGTATATTTTGGCAGGGAAGTGACCCTGGCAGAAATATGTCTGTATCAACACTCAGCTAGCAGTCACTCTTTATGTTGTCATATAAAACCTTGTTAAATAATATTTTGTTTCTATCTTCAATTGCTGTTATATAAGGCCAGTAATGAAAAACTCCTAAAGGATTGGTAAATGGAGTGAGTTTTTCTATACATTCTCTCCATAAAATAAGGAACTAAGCCAATGAGTGTCAACATTATTGCTTGGTTGAAGTGCTTGCTGTATACTTTGATAGGAAATTGTTTCCTTTAGATTTTTGCAGGTATAAAAATTCTCTACATTTAAATACAATTTGGATGGCTTTTTGAGAAGGATAAGTCACATTCAGAAAGCACTTTCATTTCAGTGAGACTACTCACATGAATAGAGTGAAGTGGCTGTCTAAATTGTTTAGTGCTCAGAAAAGATACTAAAAATAAAATAATGGGCAAACTTTAGATTCAGTCAGAGAAAGCATCAAAACTGATCATACCTTTTGTATTTTGAAAGGCACCTTAATGTCAATGTACAACTCTACTGCCTTTTGCTAATTTACCTTCATTTGATTGCATTTGGGGATAACTGAAATTTCTTTTTTTTCCTCTTGAGTTTCTCTGATTTTGAGCATTTAAAGTAATTTTTAAAAGCTCTTCAGTTGAAAGGCACTGGATTAAAAGCTACTAGACAAAACTAAGAAGGACTGGAGATTTCTGCATGTTAGAATGTATTTAAATACATTGATATTGGCTGAAGTGAGTAGAACGTGTGGTTCCTCTTGAACGAGAAGTGTACTGTTTTTTGAAGGAGGAAGAGCTTTGGGGAGCATGAAGCAACGCTGTCTAGAGCAGCAGCAAGCTGCTTGTTGGGATTTCTCCCTTAGACTGTATCAGAGTCAGTCCCTCTCTGGAGGTGCAGTGATTCATTAGAGCAGTGGATTTGGGGTTTATGTTATTCAGAGGAAAGAAAGGGCGCATCTGCTTGCAGATGGCTAGAAGCAGGAGGAGTGGTGAGGGGACCCTAGTTATTATTTCTGGGGGGTGACTGCTCGCAGGGGACAGGGAGAGCAGAGGTGCTGCAGTGTCATTCCTCTGGCTGTGTGGATGCCTGAAGGACTTGCTGGGTACTTGGCCACTCATGGCCCTAAATATTTGGACACTCCATAAAGGAAGAGCAGACGAGAAGGGATCTCTGTCGCTTCTAGTTACTCTAACAAAGATAAACAAAGATGGATACTGCCTCTGCTATCGTGCACTATCCTAAACCAAAAGGTCTCTCTCTCCCACACACCTGATGCTGTCTGTCCTCACAGAATTAAATAACTTGCCTGTCTCTTGAGCTAGGAAAACCCACCAGAGAGCCTTGGTTGTCAGGGGAATATAAAACAAACCAGCCCTTGGCTTACAGAACAAAAGGAGTGTAGTCCGTAGCTGTCAGGGAAAAACAAATAAATAAAGAAAAACCTCAGGCCCTTGCTTTGGGGTAAAAACAAATAAAAGAGCCTTCTTTGCTCTGGGCTGACTGTGCTAGCCACCATTTGAAAAAGTTATACTTTCCCTGTGCTTACCACATGGTGATAGCTGTTTTTCCTACGGTTACAGCAGTCTAGCAAGGGGTGCCAGGTGGGAACCGTGGCTGCACGATGGCTTCTTAGTGGTGCCCAGTGCTGGTGTGTGTCTGGGCCCAGCAGCAGCAGTGTCCCATGCTGACTTTGAGGCCTCAAGAGGACAGGGCAGATAAACATTCAATTCTTCCCTCCTGGGAAAAGAAAAAGATAAATGAAAGACAGTTTTAATCAAACTTCTTTCTTCAACAAGAGATTATGGCTGGCTTTTGTAGTGCTCTCTGTTTATTTACATCACTTCACCTAACGGAGTGAGTTAGTAACACCACATCTCCTGTGTTTAGCGTGTGCTGCCTCCTTCTCTCCCTGCGGAGCCTCTCAGCTGGCATAGGCATACCGTCCCTGTGCCTGCAGGACAGCACTCACCTCTCACTGGGCAAGCGGAGCGGCTTGCGAAGGGGCAGGTAGCCTGAGAAGTGACTTGTGCCTCAGCCCCCAGCCAGCAGCATCCCAGAGTTGTCCTTGCTGGACTCCACTGGCCTTGCTCATGGGGTCTGCTCTGCAAGCACACGCGTGGGCAGCGCGTGGCGGCTCCTGCTGCCTGCTATCAAGCTGTGCTAGTACCTGGATGGGTGTTTGTTCTGACAGTCTGCACTGTTACTTGTGGTATTTAATGCTCCCATGGTGGCAGCACATCTACTTCTTCCCCATCTTTTTTTTTTTTTTTGTTTTCCTCCTGTCTTTGCGCTAGAGAAGTATCTTTGTCAGAGAGCTGCTGTATAGGAGAGGTTGCTGACAGGAGATTCCTCATGTGCCTGGGGGGCTCCAGGTTGTTTTTGTTGCGCTCTCTTTCACAGCACTAGAATCCATAGTCCTTGCAGTTCCTAATGTTCTTTGAGAACCTTCTGGGAAATCCTGGGAGTGTTACAATACCAAGGAATAATCAATAGGAGTAACGGATGTATAATCTGATGAGAACAAAGATTTTACTTTGATCTCTTTAAGAGGTAGGATTTGATGCATTTAAAAAAAAAAACAAAAACCAAAACTCTTAAAAAATTGCCATTAGTTTTGTGTTTAGCTGTTTGTGCTGTGTTTTTCTCTCTGTACATCATCATCATCATCATGTAATGTTACCCAGTATGTTTCTTATATTTAAGAAAAGAGCCACATTCTGTGCTACGAATAGAGTAGTGAAGTGGCCTTTATATCCACAGGCAGTCAGAAAGCTTTGGGTAAGCACTGCTTGTATAGCAAGACAAGGTATGCAGTTAGGAGTTTGGATCCATAGCCAGGCTTCTCATTTGTTTGACTCAGACTGAGCCTAAAGGAGCTAATAGGGGAAAGAATGTATGAAATATTAGAAGAAAAGAGACACAACGGGGGAAGGGGTGCTTCATATGGCTACAGGTGTTGATTGCACTGAATAAGTATGCCTTTTTCTTTAATGTCTCTCTGGATATTTTTCTACCAGAGCCTAAGAATGTGCTCAGTAGCTTTTCCTGCTCTGCTGCAGAGCAGCACAGAAGCTGGGTAAACTGTATCCTGGAAAAACACATTGCAGGAAATGGCATTTACCCTTTGATCTTTAGATTCTTCCTCTGCTGTGATATACAGTAACTTACGTTATCTCTGTTCAGTGAACGGACTTTCTTCATTTAGATTTAGTACCTTTTATAAAACAAGGGAAGAAAGATTACATTTCCCACTTATGTTACAACTTTCTGTGCTGTCTGGAGATGTTAAGGAATTTTGAGGTACAGATTTTTTTTTTTTTTTTGATTACAAGGTATTAATTGCACGGATTGGATGCTAGTGCTGAAGTCCAAGGAAGCGTTTGCAGAGTTAAGATGGCTAAATTAGATTACAAGGTTGCAGCACATACCCCAGAACAGAGCCTTTCTATGGCTAGTAAAATGCTCGGAATGCCATGTAGCAGCCGGTGGGCTGTTTATTTACCACTTGATCCATCCTGTTATAGCTTGTTTGTGTTGACATATTGAGGGATACTATTGAACAGCAGTAGGGAGATCAGATTCTCAACTTAAAAATACTACGTGATGATAAAGTCAAAATTCAGCATGGTGCAGAGATCTTATATAAGCCTCTACCATGTGCCTGAAGCCTCTCTGCTTAACTGTGAGAAAAGGGATTGCTATACAGTTCTGTTTATGCATCACTGGGTCCTTCTGGGATGCTGGCAGCAGAGGATTTGGCATCTCTGGCTTTTCTTTAACTTGACTTGTTGCTTTGATGTTGGAGGTACCCAGCAATTGTTGAGTGATGACCAATCTCTGTCTCCTCCTGCCAGAACCCAAATTCAATCCCACACAGTCTCGGTTTCCTTTGAAAAAGCCAGGCCAATATGTTGAGGTTCTTATTCATTGTCAGGAGACATGTGGCCACTACAGCCCTCTTATATCACATAGGTTAGTTTGAAACACTGCGTACGTGTGTGAGGCCTCCAAGATCCTCAGTGCAGAAAGAAACTTGAAAAATGAAGTGAGAATCGATCACTGGAGCATAAAATGTTGTAATCCTTTTTCAGGAAAAAGGATTACAGAAAAAGTTTCACAGAAAAACAACATTTACAGGGTATAAAATTGCTAAGTGTGAGAAATGTAAACTAGTTTGTGGTTCGCTTTCATCTCTATCCACCTTATAAGGCTTTTGATTGGTTGTTTTTAAAGACAATTTTATACCCATTTAGCCTGGTACCCTTTGGAATATAAAGGCTATAGTAATGGAGAGAAGACTGAAAAGATGGAGATGAAAAATGTAGAGGCAGATTTTCTGCTGAGCTTACTCTGTTATAAAAGCTATAGACAAGCGCGTGTTGGTGAGAATTTCCTACTGCTTTGCTACTTTATGATCTCATAGCAAGTCTTTTATTTAAATACTTATATTTGGCTTTTTAATACAACAACAGATAGGGTATTATTTCTGATCTGGAATTATATCTGAATGTAAATGCAGCTTTCGTACAATGAAGAACAAGCAACAAATCAGTGAAAATCTATATTCTTCCATAAATTTTCTGTTTGGATTGCTTTATTTGCTAGTTCTGATGATCTCCAAGATCTACAGTCATGCAACTGCTTCCTTCTTTAATAACGCTTAGAGTTGCATTTTTCTAAGGATGGAAAAGCCTTTCTGTAAAGCTGTATGCTTTCATGAAGAATTAATGACGTGATAAGCATTAGGTTGTTCTTTATTCAAATACAGTCAGTGCCCAGAGAAGTGTGGGCCAGATTGCGTAATGCATTCATGATTTAGAGCAAGAAAAAGAAAATACTGCATTTTCATCAGAAAACAAAGAGCAGGATTCATGACATAAGCACCAATAATTTCATACAAGGAAACATTCTTCTTCATTTAAATAAACTTTGCACTAGCTAGCAATAATTCTCTTCCTTTTGCTAAGAATAGTTGGAGAACCAAGTCCAAATAGTTAAGTGTGGGTTTTGGTACCTGCTCATCAGTCTCTTAATAAACATAATTTATTTATTGATTATCACTACTGAAATATCAGGATAAAAGAAAGGAAAACCCTTCAATTTATAAGCTAACTTTGTTTTCTAAGCAGGCCCTAGTGGTCAATGTTTGGTTTGTGTGGAGAGCTTGAGAAGGCTGGAAGGAAGACTCTCAGATATGGGGTAGTAAAGCATTTAGTGCTTTTGGTGGTTCCCTTTAGAAAAGCAGTTTATGGATGTCTTTTCTTCCCTAGAGTTCAGGAGACGACTTTGAAACCCACATTTTTAGAAATATCTTTGTGATGAATCCTCCTAGAACCAAGTGTAGTGGCCATAGGCAAGGACTGCAAATGTATTTTAAGGTCATGTTTGTGAAAGCTTCTAGCAGGGCCATAATTCTTTAAGCTTTGTTTATATGGGCTGTTAACTGGGGTACAGTCTGTAGTGTTCTGTGCCTCATGAATTTACTACCTGTCATCAAGATCCAGGTGTTGCCCTTGAGCTCTAAATGTTTAACTTTTGGTATCATAAGTGTTCATTTTAACTTCTTGTACACTTATGTTTAAAGATTACCCAAATAAAGACTGGCTCCAGAGTGCTCAGGATTTTTATTTTGTTTGTTTGTTTCCTGAGTGTGCTGCTTTAAGAATAGAATTTTGCCTGAGGAGCAAAAATCTGTCAGTTTTGCTTGGCCCTACAAAGCCAGTGAAGAGCTGCTGGCCGGGGCAGGTGAAGCAATTGGAAAGTCCGTAGCTGGTCCTGGACAAGCACGTCCCGCGTGCTGCAAAACCCCCTCCAGAGCAGCAGGAGGGCAAAAATGAAGCAACACAGGGCAGTAGTATCAGCAGTGTCTTTGCTGCTTATCATTCAGCTGGGACTTGCTCAGTCACCAGAGGGCAACTAAATAGTGGTGCCAGAGGGATGTTTTCGGCTGCTGGCCTGATGATGATGGTGATTGTTGTTATATTCTCCTTCTACCTGCAGGTTTTTGTTCCCTGAGAACACTGCCTATTTCATGCCTAAGGCTGCCTGTAGTCTGTGTTAGGAGATGTTGCCTTCTCAGTCTGAGATCTGCACAATTTTTATATTACTGTAAGCCAGGTTATGTTTTATAATAATAATTATGCTCTAATAAAAAAGCAATTGTTAAATATGCCTTACTGGAGTAGATAATGGAATTATCCATTGAGGGTTATAAAAACAGAATGTGTTGGCTTGCAGTCCACGCAAAGCTACTTTGGCTTTGTCCTGGAGCAGCTTTTCAGCAGTTGATACCGAAGTGTATGAAAAGCCTAAGCCAGCTGAAGGATTCCTGATGGGAATGTGGGCAGTGGATCCAGCTAAAATCTAAATCTATTTATATTAGTCTAAATTGATCTCTACTGAAGCCAATGGCAGAATTCCCACTGCATAGGAGAAAGCCAGAGTGAGCCTAATGCAGGAATAACTTGTAAGTAACAGACATGTTGATTTATAGTCATAGTAAGTAGTGTATCCTACACTGCAGCTTCCTCTACAGACTATACCTGTTATTGTTGTTCTTGTCTATTTCTGCTTTAAAAACAAACTATATAAGAAATAGTTCAAGGTATCAGACATAAATAAGAATGAGATTTCCAGAGAAAGCATCCTGAAGTCTTCACTACAGAGGTCAGGCAGCAGAATGGTTAAAGATGAAAAATGAGGATAATCCGTGATTTCATCCCTACACTTGGTAATAATGCTAACTTGCATAGATTGCCTCTGGACTTCTACAGAAGCGTTCATCTGCTCAGTGTGGGATTGGGCTCTATACTGTGACAGAGAATGATAAACTTCTGACTTATCTGAATACTAATAAATATCTAAATACTGAATACTTACCTTCATAGGTAAAAATTGGATATGGGAGAATATACAGCTTTATATATATATGGCTGTGACATTATGATTTATAAGATTAGAGAGTAGAATAGTTTGCAGAAGGCAGTTACACCAGGAAATCATGGAAGTTTTTCTTCCTGTATTGAATTTACCCATAGTGTTTCTTAGTTCAGGCCTCCTTACCCCAATGAATCTCTTAGCAAAATTAAGTTTTCCATAGTTGATGTATGCCTAGCAATAAATAATCATCAGTAGCCTGAAGTATTTGCTCAGGTATGGCAGTAAAATATCAACAAGATGTCCTAGGCACACTTACATGAGATTATGCTTGTAGAGTGATTTAAATCTCTGCTTTGAAGGCAGGATCTGATTTTAAAAACAACAAAACCAAAAAGACCTTTAACGTCCTATATTTGCTTCTGTTTTCTCTGTGCTGTTTACAATTTCCCACATATGCTTCACGAATGTTAAGTTGGGGCTGTGCTTTCACTGTAGCAAGGCTAGGCAGCTAGAATGCTTCCTACTGCTCAGTGTTTTATAACTCAGCATATTTATGGCTGAAATCCACCTTCTTTTTGCTGAGATGCCAGGAACCATCCAGTCACAGCAGGTCTGAGTTTAGCACTGGCTAATTTTCCTGGCCACGCTCACTGATTTACTCTGGGTATGAACTCTGTGCTGTAGCCTGCACTGACATAATTTTTTCAGCTCTGGTTGATTGTGCTGGATTAAACTAGTTACAGCTTGCCCTACAATCATACCTTCAGAAGGGCCTAAGAGTAGCTATGCAGCTGCAGACTAAATGTGCTCTTTGCCCAATTATTGTTTCTATAGCAGTGACCAGAAGTGAATGCCTGAATAAGAATTTATAAATAGACCAAGCGTATAGGAATACTTCCTCCAACCACTCCTGATGCTCTCAAAAGTTTGCAGCTCAGGGACTTGGAAACCTGAAATGGTTTCTGCTTTTGGTACCCTTGTGAACTTACTTGCCATTAACTTGTCCGGTCTCCCCTTCAAGTTGCATTAGCTTTTGTATCTGCAACATGCTATGTCAAGAAGTTCCATAGTTTAAATTTACACTGTGAGATGCATCACCTTTTCTTGTTTGGGTGGAGCCTAAGGCTTCTAAGCTTCATTTAACAGCGTCCTTAGTTTTTGTACTAGTAGCAGCAGTTAATGATTGCTCCCTATATATCTCTTCCATTCCCTTACTGATTTTATATACTTCTGTTATCCTCTGTAATATTCTCTTTTGACTAAACCCACAGGGATATTCCCTGTAGAGAAGCCATTCCGTAGGTTTGATTGTGGCCTGTGAGCCGTTTTCACTGCTGTTCTTTCCTTCCTGTGAGTGTGTGTGCTTGGGGAGAATCCCCCACAGTCCTGTATTTTAAGATGTGGTTGCACCAGTACAGGGGCATATTGACAGTCCTCTTCCTGTCATTAGCTCCTGCCCGGCAACTAGTACTGTTCAGTTGGTTGCAGCTTGCTGGGTCGGCAGATCAGAAGGTGCAGATAGGACAAATCCTTTGAAGAGCGCAGCCTTTGGGAGTGAAACCATCTTGGGTTTATGCAAAATTACACAAGTGCAGCAGCAGTTGGGCCACCCTGGCATTGCATTCATCAGTGTTGGCTGCAGAGTTGCTTTAGCTAGAGGTTTTCTGCTAGTCTGCTCCTTTATTTGCCACTAACTTTAGTATCCCTGCAGCCAATAGGGTAGACATGCCCAAATCCTATCTCAGTCGCAGTACTGAACAGAAACTGAATAGGCACTATCTCTTTTTTTGCTTTTGTCATTGGCAGGAGACTTCATTCCTGATTTGACACAGAACACTTATCAACTTAGAATAAAGCCACTGTGGTAAAATAAGTCCCACCTGCACGTGCTGCTCGTGAAAGCTGTCGCACTGGGCTGTCAGGGACACTCTCGGCCCTCATGCGGCTAATGCATGACTAACATTTCTTTAAATGGAACAAATGTTTCTGGGTATGAAGTCAATCCATGCCTAATATTACTTTATGCATTGTCAAGATGCTCACCCTTGATTTATTTGCTTATTAATTATAGTTCTCATTAGTAATTGTGTTCAAATGAATTCTGTACATTGAGGAATGAGTGCTGGGTTTTATCTTTCTGTGCAAGTCCATCCTATTGGCAAATGGCAGCATTTGCAAACAAGGAGATTAAATAGAACATGAGCACAACTTAATTTGCTAGGTATTATTTATTCCCTTGATAGACAGTGACCATAGACTTTCACTTTCCTCTTTAGGAGGGAAATGATGATTAATATTTTAAATGATTGAGCAAAAAATGCAAGACTCACAGTTGTTCAGTGAAATACTTAGAGGCTAAAGTCCTGCCTAGTAGTAGCTAGAATGGTGTAATGTGGCAAAGGACACTTGCAGCTAAGCACTGTTCCAATAAGCTGGAGCGAATTGATTTCTCCTCGCTCCCCATGTCTGAATGTGAGGGGGGCTTTTATTCTGATTATAAATCAAGGGTGAAACCCCCAAAACCTATTGCAGGTGTCAGAAGTTATCCTGTATGTTACTGGGCCCTTCTGTTGGCAGGGTATGTGCGCACACTCATGCACACGTGCAGAGCATGGCCGTGAGTCTCAGATGATAAGAGCTATGAAAAGAACGCCACGGTGCAAGTTTGAGTTATATTTGTTGCTGCTGACTTCCTGTGTGTTTTCTCACTAGTCTGATCCTCTCTGAATTTTGACATACTTGTCATTTTAATCCTTTCTGTAACCAATGTGGAAAGTATCCAGTAATCAATAACCAGATAGTACTTCTGACTGAAAATAAGTATGAGCAAAATGTCCACAGGTCAGTTTCTCTCTTGAGTTCGCAGCATTTAATTCTGGTTAACAAAAATGTTGTATGTTGGGTGAAGAACAGTGAGTAAATGACCTATCTGGCACATCTCAGTACTGGCTATTTTGAATGCCTTCAAGGCTAGTTTCTGTCTCTCCAACATTGTGAAATCTGAAGGTGTTTGTTTCCACAACATCAGAGGCACAGAGGTCAGCAAGGACTACACCTCATCTTGAGTTTGCAGTGAGGGGCACAACATAAATTAAGCACTTTTATGTGCAAATTGCTAAGGATGAATTCATTTTGTTCCTTGTGGTGTTTGCAAATGCAGTTCAGGTTTTCAGGCTGTCTGCTCTGGTGACGATGAATTTCTGGTTGAAATTTGTATCCTCGTTTCAGTTTCTTTAGGCATGGGAAAAGGCATAGGACAATGTAAAGAAGTCCTGGACACTTCAGGTGTGATTAGGGAGCAGTTTTTTCTAGCACTAGCAGTGTAAAATGAATATTTAAACATTCAGGGCAGCTTCATGAGATCTGACAGATGTAGTTTCAGATCTAGTCAGGCAGCAGATGTTGTTCCACCAACTGTGTTAATACTCTGACTAATGTCCTACTTTGTGGAAAAGATGGGAGAGTGACAAGACCACCAGGAATATGGCCAGACTTCCAAAAAATTCACTGAAAATGAAATTCTCAAAAATCTTTTCCAGCCTGTATCTTATGTCTCATACAAATCTCTTAAGAAAAGCTTAAATACCTAATTAAATAAGAGGACAAAAACAAACAAAAAAGCTCCCAAAAACCTTCAGGAAAAAAAAAATCTCTGAAGTCAAATTCCTACCAGATCTACCCTTTCTTGTGCGTTCTGGTTCAGCTGTGACCAAGGTGGTCTCTGTGTCTGAAAGACGGATATCTATAAGGGAAAAAAAGAAAAAAATAATCTCCCTCTCTGAAGGAATTGCTTTCTAAAGTGCAGTCTATAAACATGGTGGGGATTACTCTTGCTTGGGGTTTCAATTCATTGCAGAACATTAGCAAGCAAGTGTTGCATAATACACGACTGTGGATGGGTTTGTTTTGCCGTTGGGATTTTATGCCTTGTTAAATGATGGAAGATGCCTGCAGTGTCCGGAGACTGCTCTGGTATTCATACAAGGTGCTTTTCCAAATTGGCTGCTTCACTAGACTGGCAGACAGAAGACTAACAAAGATTTTTAAATATAGTGAGTGAGAACTTCTATAATTGAAACTTTTCCTCTGTCCAAATGCAGCCACTATATCGTAGTAGCCTCTATGTAGGCCATTAAAAAAAGAAGTTGTATATACAGATGATGTTAAATAAAACCTTAAAAAAAGAAGTTGTATATACAGATGATGTTAAATAAAACCTTTGCTGGGCTCAACGACATGGTGCTAGAACAGTTGCTGCAGATATATTAGGTGACTGAAGCTGTCGTTCATTTACAGTATTACGTCCCTGTCTTTTTCTGTGTGGCCTTGGAAACAAGCCCGCTCCACTTAAAGGGGATCCCCTGCTTATTTATTCACTTACTCTGTTTCCTTGTACTCGCTCAGATCCATTAGGAGAGAGAAGGATGGAAAGTAACACAGATGTTTAGCAAGATGAAATACAACATGGAATTTACTGATTAGGCCCCTGTAATTACAGTTTATGCAGGGAGAAACACTCCCTGGAGATTCCTGGAGATAAGCAGCAGGAATGATGGTGCCTCTCCATTGCAGTTTGGAAATGTGGCTTTTTCTAGATGCTCCTAGGTTGCAGATAAAGACTGGAGGCCTGCACTCATGGAGGCACCTCTGGGACACAGGTTGTGTGCCCTGTGCTCCACGGTGGCTCCGGTCTCACCATCCTGCGGCCACTGAGGCGAGGGCCTTGTGCTGAGCCCTGTCCAGAGGCACTACCTGCTCTGTAGACCTGACAGCTGTTACCAGCCTGCTGCTATTGCAGGAGCTACCGGGGAACAAGCCAAGATTTACCTAGGGACTGTTTGGTCCCATGGCTAGCACGGAATTAATCTTAGTTTGCACCACTCTGGCTCAGCTCCATTTAAAGCAGGTACATCAATACACATGTAGAGACCTGCTGATGTACTACTTTCACATAAAATTACCACACTTAAACTGCTCCTTCTTCTCCTGGTGAAAACTCTTTATTTAAAAAAAAAAAAAAAAATGCATCACTATTTTATGATTCATCACTATAGCATTCTGTGTTCCTAATGGCAAAAGTAAGTTAGATTTTAAAACCATAATACTTAAACGTGTATTAAGTGTATACTTAAGGTCACTCACTCTGGCCATAAGAGTTAGACTTTAGGAAGAATACCCTTCCTGAAAACAAACAAACAAAACAAAAAGAACCCCACAGAAAACCTTTGATTTCAGTGCATTCACACTGCTGGAGAGGCACAGGCAATTTAAAAAAAAAAAAAAAAAAGCTGCATATTATGAGGCTTGGGGAGAATCGTGAAGATTGTCTGTGCTGAATGTTCATTTCAGTATGAAAAGCCCACATCTACTGTCAGTGAAATGTGGGAACTTCACAGGCTTACAGATGAATTTAAAAGGAAACGGAGTGCACCATCTCCGTAGTCTGTTCCTTCACAAGCATATGGCTGTTAGTATGGATGACACTTGCCCTGTGCAGAAGGCCAGCAGACAGCATATGTACCACTTGCAGCTCTTTTGAAATCTCTGAGCTGGGTGTCAGTGCAATTCAAGCGGTGCCTCATTCTCAGATTGTGTTTTGCGTAAGACTGTCTCACTTCTGTCTTCTCAGAGATAGTCTGATGTGTCTACTGGGAAACAGTGGACTTTCTTGATTGTAGTATTAGTATTTAAAACATCCTCTGCTAAGAAAACCTTAGAATAAACCATCCTCTATGCTGGCTGCAGAAGGAAGGCTCTTCCATTCAGAGCTTTCCCCCAGGCAGCAGCCCGAATAAGGCCTCTCAGTCCTTGCACTGTGCATCAGGAGAGGTGAGGCTGGAAAAAAGCACCCAGGCTGAGTTATTCCCCAAGAAGCATGGGTCCAAATATCACCTGGCAAAAGAGTCCTTGAGGAGTCAGGTGTCTTTTTTCCATCTTTATTACTAACAACAAAATCTGTACATGAGAAAACAGAGGTTGAAATGAAATCAGAGATGAAATCTTGCCTCTTGTTTGTGTTCATTTTCTGTTGGTACATCTGCTTTGATTTCAACAGGAATTTGCGCTGTAACTGAGCTCTGGCTGTCAGCAGAGCATGAGCTTGACTATGTAATCCTTTGTGTAACCAAGGGGGAAGAGAGGAGGGAAATGGATTTCCAAAGCCATCGTGGCTTCCTGTAAGGCTTTAGAATATGGGTCAAAGGGGATGGCTGCTATTGGTTTTGTTTCTTTTTTTTTCCTTTTTTTTCTCCCTAACTCAATTGATAAAGATCATCTATTGTGATGAATCACTTTTGCTACTTAGTGCACTAAGGATGCTAAGGACCCAGAAGTGGGAAAGGTAGGAGTGTTCTGTTTGGTTTCCCTCTTGTGTTCATTCCCTAATACCCATTTTTTCCCCCTGCTGTAGCTGTGACATCTAAAATATAAAAGGATTGCTTTCACTTGCGTATGTCTCTGATCACTCCATCACTGTTAATCTTTCCTTGGATTGTATTTCTCTTCCAGGACTCTCTTTTTTTTCCCCCCATAATGGATTTTAGAAGTCTTATCTTTTAATTTGATAAAGACAGACAACTGTAGTACTATCCTGGACATTTTGTAGCTGCTATTTTTTTTTTTTCTTCCTCTTTTTCCCCCCTCTAACTGGTGAGCATTTATTCCCTCTGCAGTTTTTTTCCCTTCCGTTCTTTGAGGAATTCAGTGAGGGGGCTCCGCTTTTGCTGTGAGTCTGCAAGGAAAGGTCTAATTTTTGAACTGCCCTTCCTCTGAAGCAGGAGGACATTTGGGGTTGGCTTTGCTCACTCAGAGCAGGCATAGCAGGGATCAGGGCCCCGTCGCTTCCCTCTGCATGTGCTGCATGTTCAGCAGGAGCTGGGAGCCTTGCTGGGACCAGTGCTCATGTGGCAGGAATGAGGCCATCCAAGTGTCCTGAATTGGTGTGTGTTGGGCTGTTTGGTTTTGTTTCCCTGGAACATTCAGAACTGAACTTTTCAATGGCGTGAACTTGCAAGCCTGCCTTTTAACTTCAGTGGTTAACAGAGTATTTAGTTATTTTTTTAAGATCAGTGCGATGTTTTGTGCAAATTTCTAGGCTGCTAAAGGCAATCAATTTATGTAGCCATGTCCTTGGCCTTGTAGCTGGAGAAGTGTGTAACTTTGAGTCTTGGCTATGTTCTTTCCAGAATTTTCTGAGGAGGGAAGGACATACTGGCATATGGAGATGTGATGGTGTTGCTGTAATGCCTATCTATACCCAGGTGTTGGAGGTGCAAAGTAAGAATCGAAACATCTGGGAGCTGTTGCAAACCAGCATCCTTATGGGGTGATGTGGTCTGCAGATAGATAGCACATAGAGCTTTCAATGAGAAAGTTTCCAGTTGCCTGAAAGTAGCAGGAATGCGTTTAAAACAGGTCTTAAAGGAAGTTTCTAATCATGTAGGAAATATTAGTGTAATCTCTCCATCTTTGTAAACAGTGAGCCTCTTTATACATCCATTTTATTAACCTGGATTGTCTTCTCCTGAATAAAGTTAGCTGGACTGATACTAATGATCTGGATACTAGAAGCATAAAAAAGGAGGAGGTTTCTCTAATAGGCCATCTGAGGGGAGTCATATGTGAGGGGGAAGCATGTTGCTCTTTGTGATTTCAGTCAGTTTAATAAAAATGCAATTTTTACTCAATTTAAGAAAGATTCAAATAGCTTTCTGCTTATTGGCATTGCTGAAATGTCTCAGCAGTCTGCAGCACTACATTTTGCAGTGTATGTGTATGTACAGCAGAAGAGAAATCTGTTTGCTTTCATAATGGTTTCTGCAGATCCTTAACATGTTTCCGGCAGTAGAACAACAGTCTGCTTTGGTCCAACTCATGCTTACTTTCTGTATCTGTCATGTATTTAGAGGCTTTTTCTCTTAAAACGTCAGACCAAAGTATTTGCTCTTCAGACATAATCATATTTGTTCCAGGGACCTGGAGGAGAGGTAATTTATGGGCACATGAAAAGATACAATTACCTGTGCTATGCTAACTTTTTAAAATGATCACAACTGTGATTTACAATCACAGGCCACCCTTTTATCTCAGTTGCTCACCAATTCATTTAAAACAGGAGAATCCTATTACCAGTGAGCATTAACCTTTGGCAAAGTTTGAAGTGGTTTTTGAGAAATTAAAAACGTAAACAAAGAAAGGAAAGAAATATGAGTAAGCCACATGTATAATTGAAGGATAAATTAAAGAATCTTTTATAAAAAATCAATTAATTCTTAACTGGTGGAATCCTTCAAAAATATAGTGAAAACTTAACATGTGTTGAAACAATTTGTGGAAGAAAACTGGAAGTATTCTGCATATCAAAAGTCTACGAAATCAAAATTCTCTTTGTAACAGCCAGGGGAGGCATAAGACAGAACTTAAGATACCATGTATATCATGCTATTAAAATTAAAACCTTGTGAAGTGCATATTAATCAAGTCATTTTAATACACCTGCAGTAAAAGACTGTCTGAATATTATAGATCTAAAAGTGGAGAGAGAGTGTGAAGCTAGCTCTGAAATATGCAACCCAGAGAACCAAAAATCCCTGGTGTTCAGAGAAAAGCTGATGAAAAGCTATTAGAAAGGAGCACTGCAGTGGCACTGTATGTCCACTAAAATTTGATGTTATTCCTGGAAGGGGAGGTATTGGATTAGATCTACATGCCAACAAATCAGCTATTCTGATTTAATTCCTGGAAGTACTCAGTTTTGGAAGTGATATTTACAGGAATCTCTCGTACATGTTTTTGCCACCTTTCTAGTGGCTGTGCTCCAGCAGGTGGAAACCACCTCCTCCTACCCAGCTACCCTTATTATGGCTCTGAGTGAAGAATCCTTTATTTCAGATGCTTGACTCTATGGAGGGGCTTGGGGATTTGTCTGGGATTTGGGTGTTTCTCAACTGCAGTGTTCCTGGTGCATCTGTCAGACTCTTCACTACTTACTAGGCTGTCCCAGAAATTAAACCATATTCAATTTGGCAAATGTCGCTGTAGGCTTTGGAAGCCCCTCCTGCTCGTTTTGTATTTGGCTTCGGAGCTACAAATAGGTGAGTGGAAGTGAGTGTTGGTGTGCATAAGATGCTCCCTGGCATGCCCGTTTCCCACCATGGAGGCAGCTTTCTGTAATGGCTGGACAGAAGTGTTGCCTGCTCAGGATTGTGGGCAACTTAAAGCCTGTTTCACTAAAGACGACTTCCTGTTGATTTTGTTGGGTGACAGGATCGCTCAGGTCAGCAAGGTACCCTGTAAAGACCCTCAGAGGTGGGAAAAGTTAATAGAGTCATGGTGAATGTGGGTCTTTGAGCAGGCAGGTAACTGGGAAGTGTGCCAAACCGCTGAGGGAGTGTGGGGTTGCTGCAAGGAAAACTGTTAAGACTTGGGAAAAAAGGAATTTCTCTGCTGGGAAATGCAAAATTCTGTCCGTTATTTTAAAGGTAAGGACGTTCTTGGTGGGTGGGTGGCTAGCCTTGAGATGGTATCCTATAAGGAAAAGTGGTTTTATCTGAGCCTTCGAGCAGCAAAACATAAACTGTTTGCTAGCAACAATAGCTGTAAGGGAAGGAGTAGTGTTTGGGGTTCATTCTGTGTTTCAAAAACAGGTTGGGTGAACTGTGCCTGCCAGTGACTGCTTGTTCAGGGGCCTGGAATACCTGACTGTGCCACTTCCCCTCTGTGTCTCACACTGCAGACTTGGAAGGGAGCTGTTTAATTATACAAGAGATTTTTTTCTTTTAATCTGGCAGGGAATGGTTTTGAAACTTTGCCAACAGTGACATTCCTAAATAATATTCTGACTGCTCCAGAGAGGATGAGTACCAGAATGCCAGCGGATGCCTTCTTTTTAATTTCTGCATGGCTGGCAGAAGCTGCTTTAAAGAGGTAGAATGTAGTCAGAAACTGAAGTATGCTGTGTTGCAAATGCTTTCTGGCTTCAATAACATTCTGTTTATAAACAACAGAACATCAGCTGTATATGGGCTTGCCTGCGGCATTTAGAGTAGCCATAATCTTGCTTATGTTGGCATATGTGGTGTGTATGCTGCAGCACTTGGCACTTCTCTCTGGGGGTGACAATGTGGTAGCAAAGCCTTGATTTATTTATTTGCCCCCACCCCTTTTTCTTCTTCCTTTTCAGCATACAGCTCTCCAGGCACAGGGGAGCAGGTGCAAACAGGCTCTTTGGACCTAATATAGAGGCAGAGGCTGCTGTTGTGTGAGGACGCTTCTTGCACACCTCCCCTGCACCCTCCCACCAGTACAATCTGCATGACCTATTCTATTCCGGATGCTTCAACACACTGCAAATCCTTTATGTTTAACTTCTTTAATATAACTTCTGAGACTGCACCCATTAGTTTCATAGAACTATGGCTTTAGTTTTGTGCTGGGTGATTATCTTTTTCCAATGAATACATTATTAAGCAAAAAAACTCCAGTATTAGTTCACCTGCAATTATCCTCAGATTCCTTCCAATCCAGCAAATGGTTTCAGCTGAAAAAAAGCCTGTTGGGATTGGAGTGCCGATCACAGAGCAGTGAGGGTGATAGGAGGTAGTGCTGATATATCCTTCCCCTCCTTACAGCTAGTAGGCCCCTAGAGGAATGTTCTTCAGGGCTATGATAGGAGACCTGGGTTCAGATTGCTTTTCTGCTTGGCTTGGCATGGGAATGGGAACTTGTGAGCATTCCAACCACTAGGAGATTGCTGTTTAGTGAAATTAGTTCTTTAGCTTTTATTAAAAAAAATCCTTCCTGCCCCCCCCCCCCCAAAAAAAAAAATCAACAAGAACAACAAAAAAAGAGGACATGAATGGCCCTGAGGAAAGATAACAGGGCATCCATAAAGTTCCCTAGCTAAAAGTAGGAGGAAACACTTGATCAACCTTGCTATTGTAGAGGTCAAGGGGGAGCTGAACTTTCTTGAAGAGCACTTGTGCTGTTGCCTGATAAACCTCCCCTCGCCCTCCCCTTACATTCTCAGAAGAAAGGCTGCTTGTAGTCTGATGTGACTCACCTCCCTTTTCTGTCATTAGAAAGTTGATGAACTATCTCAAAGCGCTAGTAAGAAAAGAAGAAGATAATGTTTTCTCTAGCAAATACATATGTTGAAATAATTACATGGTTATCTCAGGTTTTTCCCCATGTCTGAACATAGCAGTTCTCCAGAATGGAATTTGATGGGGGGGTTACATCCTATGCACAAGCAGTTTTCTTTGCTCAATCCTGTTACGTGACCCATGTCCTGTTGTATTCACAGAGCAGGCAGGGCCTCTGCTTGCTTTTACGAGCCGTTCTTGTTCACCTCCTCGGGCTGCCTGGGCAGGGGCTTGCCAATGTGCTCAGCTCCTTGCCCGGCCTGCCTGCCGTTCCCAGTGGCTTGGCAGCCACAGGAAACTCCAGCCGTGCGGAGCCTTCCTGTCCAGGGGCCGCTGAGAGGGGCCGCCGGAGATGTTTTCTTTGCTTTCCATGAGAATCTGGGGTCTCTGGCTGAATTTCATGGCCGTCTCCTGTGTTACTCTCCATGAAATTGCTAAATTACTGGTCTGACAGAGAGCAGAAATCCATCTGCAGTTTTGTGTTGGAAAACTCAATGTAGTGGATACTATAACAGAGGAAAAATATTCACAAAATTAAGCTCAGTGATATTTGTTGAAAACATACTAGAGATGACATTTGTGACATTTATGGAATTTGATGCTTGACTTGGCCATTCTGAGCACAGTTTATCTGCTCCACAGAAGTTTATTGGAGTACGTTATTAGGTTAAATGTCCGTAATAGTTTTTTCAGCGATTAACTTTGCTGAGTTGTCCGTGATACATTGATGGATTTATATGCAGTTCCCATTAATAGTTTGCCAGTTAACATTTATTTTGTTACGTTTATATGCATATATTTGGAGGTAGATTTGTGTAATTTAGAATTATTAAAGTAAAATGAGCTTAGTAGGCTTTGAAAAGGGTTAAACACTTATTAGCATAATGAGATAATCTAGGGTTATGTTAGAAAGGATTAAAAACATAAGATATATAATTCCCTATGCCTCAGGGGCTAATTGATGGAGTTTAAAAAGGAATTTCCCTGATGGGTAAATTAGTCTATAATTGCTCCTGTAGGGACTTCTTCCTTGAATACCTGATACTGGCATCAGTCAATACTGTGCCTGATAGACCTTAATCCTAATACAGAATGGCAATTCTTGTGTTGTAGTAAGTAATAGAGGATTGTGATATATGCTATGTTCCTTTCTGGCAACATAAGTATTTACTATTTAGCAATAGTATTTTATAATAATATTGTATGGCTTATGTGATACATCATAGTATGTAACATAACTTATAGTTGTTATGTAACGATTCTCAGTTTTGATCCTAATGCAGTTAACAAGAAGGAAAATTTTATTGTACAATGAAGTTAAGAGACTCATTTGGGTCTATAAAATCGCTTCTCATTTTTGAGTTGTAGGAAGCAGAAAAAGGACTCTGAGAGCAAACTGCTTTCTGAGATAGTTTAAAGAAAATCCAAGGACAGAGTTCCCTCTGCTCCCATTCTGACTCCTGGACCTGGTAGAGATCCAGGTTCAGTGGACGTTGCAATAGAAAGGACCTCAGGCAGAAGAGGAAGACAAGCATGCAGGTAGGCAGGGACTGAAAGTATTACTCACCTTTGAGGCATGTTAGATGTGTGGAGGAAGAGGCAATATGTTTGGGACTCCAAGAATTAGACCTTAGTTACTGCTCAGAGATTGTATAACTCCAGAACCATGAAGGTGGCAGCTGAGTGAAGTATTTGGAGATCGAAGCAAGCCAAAACTTTTCTTCTTTGCTTTCATTCATCTAACAAGTCATCTGCTAGGAGCATGCTAGGATGCTAGGAGCAATCCCCCACTTTTTTTTTTTTTTTTTTTTTTAATGCAGGGCTCAGAGAAGATTGTCAGTATGAAAAGCTACACTGTCTTTTGCATGTATGATGTTCTTAATATGAATTATGGCACTGAATCAGGGCTGATCATAAACTATAAATGCCTGGATTTGCAGTGCCTTAAAAACAAACTAATATCACCATTAAAATGCAAAACAAACATCCCATGCATACTTAGCACAGGTTCAGCTCTGAGCCCTCTTGAGTGAGCACCAAGTGGGTCAACTATGCTGCTGCTGCTGCTATGAAAGCCAGAGCCACAGCCACTTGGTAAAAGGAGCCTGAAGAAGCTAAAAGGAATGGAAAGGGTGGAATAGGCATCTGCAGAGAGGTGAGGAGCCTGGGCACAGCTTTGGAGATAGAGCTATCTTGACTTCAATGAGAAGCCATTCCACACTTCTTACTATGGCCCCAGTTATCAGCAAATATATATATAAAAAAAAATAGACATGCCTGTAAAAATTGTCCTTTCTTTACTGCCTTACACTTACAGTATCCCTGGTTTCTGTTTCATTTCATATTTACTTGATAATGTTTACTTTTGCTGTCACTTAGGCCAGGATAATAATTCATCTAGAAAACTCCCATAAGACAACCTTTTATTAGTTAATGTATCTGATTAACTAACTGCACAACAGCTCTGTACATCAGGTTTCCAGATGAAAAAAATATGATATAACAATCTGTGATCATTCCTCTCACTGCATTTTCTCACTTACACATGAGGGCATGGAAGTGTGAAATGTATGTGTCATTGACACTGACTTTCAGCTGCATGGGAAAGAGAAAAGCCAGGTTTGATGAAAGGTTTGCCAGGGTTCATGAACTTTGTTTATGCTCTGATTTGATTTGGTCACCCACCATTTAGTGCAGGGGTAATCAACAAATCAAGCAGTTGCACCTGGTTCAGAGTGCAAGGCCCATTGTGTGCCATGAGAAAACTCCCTGGTGTTAGGTTTTTGCCTCTAGATTTGCATTCTTCTGAAATGAGGATTATGAGTGTGGAAAGAAGAAGAAAAAAAAAAAAACAGGTTTTTGCTCAGAATTGTGGCTGCAGCAGCTGGAAGGTCATACAAAATCACTGTCCTAGCTGAAATGAAGAGAATAGGCACATCTACAGATAGATGTACAGCCAGTTTGGTACCTTCTGTCTTACTTCACTGTTTCTTCCCTGTTGTTGCACTGCTTCTACTAGTCACTTTTAAGGTATAAGAGAGAGGTTCCTGAAGATGAATTTAGAATAAATACACCTAGACTATCTCTCCCTTCATACTGATGCTATGTTAGAAGCAGTAAGGATATGTGGTTGCACCACAAACTGAATTGCTATCGCTTTTCTATAAACTCTCCAGAGCTGTACTGACTACAGACTATGACCAACTTGAGCCCACTTCTGTCCTGTGCAGAATTAGCATTGCCCCAGCAACCCTGTGAAATCAATGTAATATCTAAAATTTAGGTAGTGATGTTGGCATGAGTACTTTGTAGGCTAGAGAGGCTGTCCTTTAAATTATGACCTTAACAATGTTGGAAGAAATGGAGGTTTCCCCTTTCTCCCCTCTCTCCTCACCCTCCACCTCCAAATGTAAGGGTGACTCAAAGACACAGGCTGCAGGTGTAGTGAATAAGAACAAGTCTCTTTACATTGCTATTCTAGCCCCTTCTGTAAGTACTTCAGTGTGGTTTTCCTTTTATCTACCTGAGATTCTCCCACGTTTTTACTTCAGGGAAAGTAAAGAAAGTTTGAGCAACTATCTCTGGACAGGTTTTCTTGCAAACCAATGTGTATCTGTTAACTACCTCCGCTATGCATTTAAGAAATTGAAAGGAGTTAAGGGTTACTGAGCACTGCAAGTTTTGGTCATTTATCACAGGTGTTTCTGTAATTGTGATTCATGAGGAGCAGTCAGGCTGTTCAGTGACCATCAGGCTCTGGCTTTGTGGAGTGCGGGTCTAGTGCTAGTACTCAGGATTGCAACATAAATCCAGAGTTGCAACATAAATCATACTGGTTGACTTAAGGTATGTTGTATTTTTCTCCTTTTTTGGGTTTTGTGCTGTGGTTGTGTCTTTCAGTTTCTGTGCTTTATAGAAGTGGTTAGAAAACTCTTATTTTCATGCTGGAAAATTTCAGTTATTAGCTGAATGTGCTCCAGAACCCCCAGGGAAGCTGTGCACAGGTGGGTGTCTTCGGGGCCTGGTGAGCAGCCAGGCTCCTGGGCACACAGGGGCTGTGGGGCCTGGGAGAAGGGATGGCTGCGGCGTGGGGCTGCCCTCCTGCATGGTGGGGGCACGTGCCGTGCCCAAGCTGCAGTTAGCAAAGCTGCGCTGCTCTGTTCTCGAGACCGCTTGATTTCTCAGGCCACTGTGCTCATCTCCTTCCTCTTCCTCTGTCTGACTGACCATTTCATCTGCAAGACAAAAATTCTTGCCCTTATTATTATCTTGCTTTTCTGGAGGAGCACTCTTGGACTCTGTGAGATGGGCCTACTTTCCTTGATATGAAAGCAAAATTTCACACTGATTTGAGTGATGAAACAGCCTTAAGATTCCAACTTTTTTTTTTTTTTTTTAGAAGTAAATGTAGGTAGCTTTAACAGTAGTTTTGTGACAATAGTAAGATGAAAATAGGCTTGATTTAGTATCTGGTGGCTTTCACAGCTTGTGCTGAACTCTGTGTTTTTACCATCCTACTTTCAATATATGTGATAATTTATGTGATGTCAGATGCGTTTCCTCAGGTTGCAGTCATGCTTTCAATAGATCTGAGAAGTATTTCTAATGTAGTGCTTTTGAGCAGATAATGTAGGGCTTGAAATGGTATCAGTGATGTCGGGAGGAACTTTAATCTTTATTTCTGATATGAAAACCTGCCAAGTGTGTCTGTAGTGAACACTGGTGCAAGGAATACACTTTTTATTTGTGCTTCAGCCTAATATTTCTTAAATGCTTCTTTCACCATGATCATCTGATAGTCTTACAATATATTTGGTGACATTCTTGCTTCTAATAAAGTTGTTTTTTTTTTTTTTTTTTGTTAGCTTTTGTGCTTTTAGATCCTCAAAATTCCTCTGATCCCCAGTGTAGCTTGCAGGAGTGTGTGATGTTTTCTGTGTTTTTTGTTTGGGCATAATTCCTTTTTTTTTCTTTTTCCTTAAATACTTCCTTTTATGGTATGTGTTTATTCTGAATTCTGTGCTGTTTAATAAAGTCATCAGGAGATATAGTCTTTATTACTGGTTTAGGAATGTCTGCAAGTCCCTTTGTAAGAACAGCATGTTTAAGTGCCGTATCAGAAACCCAGAATAAATTAGTAATTCATGACACCTGGAACCTCCAGCCTCTTGGCGGCCATTTACCACCTTACATTTTCCTTCTCACTTCCTTACAGCAGACTTCTTTACTCTTTGGTCATACTTTCCCAGTTGATCAATGCTGTCCTGGATTACTATGCTTTTGATATTACAAAACGTAGGTTGAATGTGTGTAGAAAATATGTTGTAAGTCTTTAGCAGTTTGTATTTTGAACCAGATTCTGCAGATATGACTCTGCTGATTAAGTAAGTAATTTCATTTCTTCTTTCTTCTTTGTGCCTTAATACTCTCACATGGTCCTATGTGCTTGGATGGCCTTCTCCCCTCAAATAATCACAAAATCCTGTCACGCACCTGAAGCATCCCTGAAATAGCAAGCAGCTGCTACGTTGTGCCTAACTTGTTCTTTCCAGGCTTGTTTTGTGTCTGTCTAGGTTCACCAACTTGTTAGAGCTCTGCCTAATTCATTTGTTTTTAGAATGGCTAAGAAAATTTTTATTTGCTCTATTCTACTTTGTATCTTCTTGTATAATTTTATCCCTATATTTTTTTCCTTAAGGAAAAACATTCTTTGCTTAGTGTATTGTGTTTCCTGTGCAGTTGCACACATACTTTGCAATAGAGTGTGAATAATTGCCATGTTTGGAGCACAGCTCTCCTCATGCCTAAGCAGTCCCAGCGGTGCTATGCAAGCATAACTGTGGGGTGAATTTGGCATCTGCTGGGGATGAGTTGCACTTGAACTCGCTTAAATTGCTAGGTGGAAATTTATGCAACATCAAACAACTGCACCCCTGATTGATGAAATAAATCAAAGAGTTTTCTGGTTAGGACAGTCTAGCCTAGAGCCTTATAAAGAAAGATGTAAGAAGGCTTGAGTGTTTGCTTTTAATAGGGTAAGTTTGTATTCTCCGAAGTGGGATACTTTACCTATATCATAAGGGAAACTCAAACAGAAGCTTCTAGATCTTGATGAGAATGTAAATTGACTTGTTCTGCTTAGTGGAAAAGCCCCCTGACCCAAAACATGTCATTCCATCTGTCAGCATATAGGCACCAGAGAAGAAAATGAATGCTATGGCTTTGGAGGGGTTGCTTTTGGAAGTGTTTATGTAGCACCTAATCTGTATCCTTTATTAAAAGATAAACAGTTTTCTACCTTATATCAGAGGTAAATCACTTCTTAAATTAAAAGTAGTTAAATAAAGTGTTTTATAGAAAACTTTACTTTTCTTTTCTCTATTTTTTACCTTTGCTTTTCTTCTTACTTCTGTTAAATCATTAAAGAAAGGCAGAATAACAAAAAAGTAATATACATAGATCTATCATACATGAGATATCTTAGCCCATTATCCTGTTTGTAGACATCCTTTGATTGAACTAATATGGAGCAGCGTTGCACTGGTACTTCTAACAGATGCTTGTTTATCTGATGCATACTATTTGTTCCAGGCTTTATAGATAAATGCATAGAATACATTGAATTGCAAAACAGAAAACACACTGAAGCCCCCCAAGAAATATCTCAAATATATTCAACTTAGCCAAACGTCCAGCAAACATGTGGAATTACCCATTTTTCAGTTCCTCATGTAACACTGCTCTTTATTAAAATGAGATGCCTGTCATATATGTCTTCAGAAATTTGTGAGCAACACCTTTCTTTTTTTTTTTTTTTTTTGACAGACTTGCAGGAGGGAGCAATAAATGTCTTCAATGCAACAGTTGCTCAAAGCAGCTGAATCTTAATGCACATGATTTGCTCCACTAATTACTATTATTACATGCAAAATGTAGTTACCCAGAATGGCTTTACTTAAGTGCCTTGCACAAGCACTGGGTTTCTTGAGATTCCCTTCTTCCCAGTTTATGTAGTAGCATGGACACTGATGCCGGCTTACAGAATGCATGCGCTGTGACCCTGGCCTTGGAGGGCTGGTAGCCAGTGTTTGGGCGAGCCATGGGGGAAGGACGATGGTGGGTGGTAAAACTGGCTTTTGAGGATGTAGCAGCCTACCAGCTGTGGCTGTGAGGCTGACTTGTTGATTAGAAAAGATCCTCAGCTGGTATAAATCAGCAGTTTCATAAGTTTTGGTACTTCTTTGTACAATGAGAATTAGATGCTAGATTGACTCTAGAGAAATAGAAAAAAAAAAAGTTATGCATTTATTGCTTCTTAATTCCTTATTATTTATCTTTATTTCTATGAGAGCTTTCAGAATCATTCCTAACTGTAAGAATATTTTTCTGATGATAGGGCTTCATGGCAATGAGCAAACATTTTGTTTGAGACAGCAAATATTTTTTTCCTTGCATTGCCATTGAGGCGGCGAGTTAACATACAGTGGCTTGGACATTTTCTACCTGCATCCAGGGTTGTGTGTCCTTCAGGAAGCTGGAGATTGGGCCATATTCCCTGCCCCTCTACCTGTGCCCAGAGCATCAGGTGCCAGCCAGCGGGCAGGGCTTTCCCACGTAGGTGCAAGGCAACACGTCCTCCTCCAAAAGCCATTAGGAGAGACAACCCAGAGTTCCGGGCAAAGCCCCAAACATCACAAGCATGTTTATAGATTAGTAGGAGGTGTCTGAGCTGTAGCTCCTCATACATCCCCCATATGGAGCAGGGGTCCTGTTCCACAATGAAATAGTGATTTAAAGCATACTGGAGTAGGTGGGAAAAGTCCTGCTTTAAAAAGGGTTTTCAATTAGCAGTTTACTTAAAACTCTCTATTTCTCTGCTTTTACTGCGGAAATTACTGGAATGTAACAGCATCTTTTACTGACTAAAAATCATCTGACCCACATGTGAAACATGCTTAGATCTGTAGTCACTGGAATGTATCTCAGGTTTGAGTTCTTTCTAAGTTGTGCTAATGTGGCTGGAGTGAGCAGTGCAAATGTGAGGCCTGCCCCAAATCTGCTTTTGCACACGAGAAAGCACCAGTGTCACGTTCTGCATCTTAACAGGCTGTGCAGTAGTCAGAAATAGGCTCTCACTGAAACTCTTGATCCGAATGTCCCAATTCTGAGGGCACTCTTGTCAGTTTTTACAGCTAAAAATTCTTGGGCAGACAGAAAACTGAGAGTTAAAATGACTGCCAAGCTAAACGCAAGCTAAATATCCAATGTCCAAGTCTCAGCATCAGATGTATTGTTCAGTTGCCAGTAAGATTTCATTTTTGGAAGTAACACCTTTTAAAGACTAGTGAGCAGGGAAGGGATGTAATAAGGCAATGTAATACCAACCCATTTGTTAAAGCATTCAACAGTCATAACACAGGCTCAATCCTAGAGCTTGTTCTGCTGTATTTCAAGGTTTGTAATCATGTTTTACTTGATGGAAAAGGACTGGATTGTATCAGTAAGCTCCTGCAGATTCACTGTGCAACTCCCACCTATTTTTGTGCCCAAGCTTGGTTCTGAATTGAGTAGTGGGTGGCTTGTCTAGAAAAGAATTTCTGTCAAAAACTCAGGAAGTGCTAAGCAGCTACCATACAGGTTTTCTTTTTTGTCTCTGGCCATACCAGAAATTGGAGGTGAGATTTTTTTTTTTTTTTTTTTTTGTAATGAA